>JABUQX010039023.1:47500-65000 GCA_015478945.1 Trachelipus rathkii
AGTTTGGAATATACGTCAACTATGTCCACCCAGGCTACCCTCCCCGGGCCCGAGCAGTGAAACCCTGTGTAAACCTGTGGTTTCTATTCCTCCCTACTCGGTGTTCCACCTAAAGAGGAAACCTTACAAATCCCTATTCTGTTTTGTTTTAAATAACTCTTGGGCCAAATACCCAACCATCTATACCTGGAAAGACAGAAACAAGAGTTAAATATATAAAAGAAATAAACAATAAAAAGTGCTTATAACATAGCTTGTACATCAGCGTGCATGCTCATGCAATAGATCTTCACATAGGTAGACAAAAGCCGTGCAGGACAAACAAAGAACACATAAGCCCAAGCCAAAACAGCATGCTGAAAAAAAACAAAAACATAAAAACTCTCATACTTATATCTTTCTCTCCCGCACCTTTTTTCCTTCAACATATTCTTTTATACCCCTCACATCTACCCTTCCTTTGGTAAACACATCAGCTAACTGCTCTTTCGTACTTACCCACACTACTTTCTTTATATCACCATCTTCTACATATTCCTTCATACTCATGATATTCACTCTCAAAGGTTTGCTCTCAACTGGTGTTGCCGAGTAAACCGCACTCTGCAGAGTTTTACTATCAGTATACATCACCACTTTCAACCCTAAACCACCAAATATTTCTTTCCAAACGTTCACAACGTGTATACCCTCTTGTGCACCTTCAACCAAAGCCATAGCCTCAGCCTCAATAGTAGACCTCGCCACCCTACGCATACATTTAGACTTCCACACAATAGGACACCTATTCCCACAACCATCCTTTATTGACACAATATAACCCCCTTGTGGATGCACTCTTCCTTCCGTTCCATAAGACGCATCTGTATACACCTCTATTTCAACATCTCTTCCTAATTTCGCCAACCATATCCCCATCTTTTCATTTTTCATTCTTCTCGCCATACCAATCAGCTTCCTCATTTCCTCTACTTTACCCCCTTTAAAATACCTGCTTCTGTCACTCACCGCAAAACAAAGATCAGGTCTAGTCTGACCACATAACCAATTCATTTGCCCCACCAAAGACCTATACACAGTTAATTCGTTTTCTTCCATGTCCCTATTACCATAATATTCACGATTATCCGGTATTTTTATTCCTTCCATATACTTCTCCTGCTCCAACCACACACCATTCTTTTCATCATGTATCTTTACCCCTATGTACTTGAAACTATGTTTTTCTTCAGAACCTATTTCCAGTTTTTCTTTCATTCTTTTGATCACCGTATTTAAAAACCTTTCAGATCCACCAAAACAAAAATCATCAACATGTGTACACATGATCCCTATTAACTTACCCTTTCTCTTCCACCAAAACAACACATATTCTAACTTGCTTCGAACACCCCCTAACTCTATAATCACTGCGACTACCTTGTCATACCACGCCCTAGCAGCATCCTTCAACCCATACACCGTTTTCTTCAATTCCCAAACATGACCTTTCTCCTTCGCTTCTTTTGGAGGCATTACACATATTTTCCTTTTTATCCTATCACCCTGTAAATACGCCGTTTTTATATCAATCGATTGACAAATCCACCCTTCACGCTTTATTATACTAAGACATAGTCTTAACACTTCACCAGAACACGTAGGTGCCTCCGTTACAAGTTCTCTGCCCATTTCCTCAAAACCCCTAGCTACCAGTCTTGCTTTACATATTTCCTGTCCTCCCACTACTTTATCTGTTATAACCCATCTCATAGAGATTTTCTTTTATCACCACCAGAAAATTGATTCTTTTTCTCTTCCATCTCATCCTTTCTCTTGTCATATCTATCATGACTCACCCAACCACTTATCCCACCTGCTTCATTCTCCTTTTTTCCTATCCCTTCACATACCACCAATAAAGCCTCCTTGAAAGTCTTAAATACCCACGCACCTTTACCACAATATGCTAACACCATCTGTCTTTGAACCCTGTCCACATTTGCTCCCTCTAACAAATGCACACATTTCAAGTCCTCACCCAAATCAACTTTTCCAACCATCTTACATCTACTCTCAATAACCTCATATCTATTCACATACTCTCTTATGTTCTCATTGTCCTGTCTTTTCACATAAAAGAACTCCAATATTCTGTCATACCTATCCCTTTGTTCCTCTTTACCGTACTTTTCATCCAGCACTAACAAAATCTTTTTCACACCTTCATCCTTCTCCAAATCTTGTACTTTCAAATCACATACAGACTCAAAAACTCTTTCTCCCAAACTCAATATTATTTCACCTGCAGGACAGTCACAGTTCTTACCTTCCACTAAGTACCACCACTCCACTCTCTTCTTCCACAACTCATATTCATTGGGATTAACCCCTTCTCCATTAAACACCGGACACAACCTTCTGTTCACCCTTTCAACCTTATCACTCTTTTTTCCGTCCATTGTTAACACACGTCCCCTCAGAGCGTAGCTTCGAACTACGCTCTGCTACCACTGATTAAATTAAAGGCCTATCAAAACTGTTACACAAGTAATCACACCCACCTCTATTAACCATATGACGGATTCCTTTTATCTCGGTAAATAGTTTATACAAATAAAACGAACTTTTCTTATTTAGCTACCACTGTAGCTATTGGGTTATACAATATACAAGGGATACAATATTACGTTAAACGAATAGTTTGGAATATACATCAACTACGTCCACCCAGGCTACCCTCCCCGGGCCCGAGCAGTGAAACCCTGTGTAAACCTGTGGTTTCTATTCCTCCCTACTCGGTGTTCCACCTAAAGAGGAAACCTTACAAATCCCTATTCTGTTTTGTTTTAAATAACTCTTGGGCCAAATACCCAACCATCTATACCTGGAAAGACAGAAACAAGAGTTAAATATATAAAAGAAATAAACAATAAAAAGTGCTCATAACATAGCTTGGACATCAGCGTGCATGCTCATGCAATAGATCTTCAAATAGATAGACAAAAGCCGTGCAGGACAAACAAAGAGCACCAAGCCAAGTAAGCAGCATGCTAAAAAAACAAAAACATAAAAACTCTCAGGATATATAGTGGTGAGTGTGCAGGGAATCGACCGGCTAGGAAACAGAAGAAAAAGTGGATTGAGTCAGTACAGGAATACCTGGAAGAGAGAAATGTGAGTTTGGCAGAGGCGAGAAGAATTGTGCATAATAGTAGTGAATAGCGGGGGTTTGTGAGGGGTATGGTTGTGGCCACCTGAATATGGATGAACACCGCTGACGAATGCATAGTGAGGGTCGTAGCAGTCAGTGAAGCCCTAGAGTGGATTTTCACGGCTGCAACAGCATTCTCACTAAAAGGAAATATAGGGCGGTGGGGTGCAAGATTTCTTTTCGACTTTCGTCATATTCTCCTACTACTTTTCTGTTTCCGATGCATGTTGAGCACCTTACCTTACCCACAGTCTTGGGGAGAAAAGGTGTGTGATAAATACTCTTATATATATATATATATATATATATATATATATATATATATATATATATATATATATATATATATATATATATATATATACTGCTATACTTCTATATATATATATATTATAAAGAAGGCTTGCCAAGTTTGAAGAGGATACGATGTCTCTAGCTTTGCTCTAGATGTGACATTTGGTGTCGGTGATGCAAATAATGATCCCAGCAGGGGGCCATGGGGACTTTCTGGCGTTCAGGAAAGTAACTACGGGAATCTCATTTTTGAAACATTCTACCCCTGTTTGACACACGTCATGACAGGTTTTGACGAAGGGTACGCCCTCTACGAAAAACGCATGTTGGTGCGTTCTAAAAACGCAACGGCTGAAACGCCGCGCTCGGCAATAAGCGGCAATCGACTCGGCATACCTCAAAACATACTAGACAACGCACCGAGCTCGGCTTCATAACTCAAGAAAAATGTTGTACAGGTGCATTAGAAAAGGGGGGGTAGGGGATCCAATACTAACTCTTGTTAGGAGTGAATCAATTCCGTCGTAAACCACAGGAATCGATTCGCTTGAAAATGTCGATATGTACTAATCGATACCAATATCGGGTATATTCCGGCACATACGATATATCACACTAGAAGGGTTAGAAAGGGGGGTGGGGTACTTAACTCGTAGAAGGAACCAGCCTAGCACACATTCTTATATACACCAATCGAATCACCACATACCTTAAAACATAAGGGATAGACACCAATATTTGGTGTATTCTATGACGTAGGACATGACATGCTAGAAAGGCTAGAAAAGGGGGGTGGGGTAATAACTCGTAGAAGGAAGCATCTAGCACATTCTAATATACGCCAATCGATTCCTCATAAACCTAGGGATAGACACCAATATTAGCCGTATTCTATGATGTAGGATATGTGCGTGCTAGAAGGCTAGAAAAGGAGGCGGGGGGCTAGCTCGCCTGGGGAACCATTCTAACCTTCTAATACACACTAATCGATTCCCCGTATCTTATAACATAGGGGTAGACACTAATATCCGGGTGTATTCTATCATATAAGGTCGGCATGTGCTAGAAGCTAGAGAACAGGTGCACAGCTTTACGGTTTTGCGGTTTCTAGCATAGGGTCCCAAAATCTGATAGTTACTTTGACAGGCCTTTGGTACTCAGCATTATGGGTTCGAAACCGAGGCTTTAAAAGCTATGCTTGACTTTTGGGAAAGGTGGATGGTTTAGTGGATAAAGCTCCCGGTCATTTTTACTCAGCGACGTGGAGTCCAGCGTTCGTATCCTGCTGAGGAGAGTAAAATCTCCTGTGACTTATTATTTACTACTTTATATATATATACATATGTATATAACCAGCAACAATATAATATGCTATGTATTATATAGCCAGCAATAAATATATATATATATATATATGTATATATGCTGCTGCTCTGCTGTATATAGCATAACATACATAACTGCTGCCTCTTGCCTATATATATAACTGCTGCTGCATATGCTCTTAACAGCAATATATATATATACATATCACTGTAATATTAAGCTATGCTCGCTTATATTTATGTATGTTGGTATATGATACCCTGGGTTGCTTTAAGGTTACATATGACAATACACTACATTAAAAACACTTTAATAAACAGCCTCTTCTTGCTCTCTCATATGCTAGCTGCTGGCTGCTGCTATATGTATATATGTATATAATATATATGCTGTATAACAACAACAGCAACCAGCCTTAGTAATATGTATATATATATATACTATATTAGTATATAACTGCTATATATGCTACTGTATATACAGCAACCTTAATATATATATATATATATATATATATATATATATATATATATATATATATATATATATATATATATATATATATATATAATATATATATGCTATTTACTACTGCAACCCAGTGTATATACTACTATATTATATATATATATAAAAGTTTATGTGGCTTAGTGGATTAAAGCGATTCTTTTCTCGTTGAAGGATCGGAATTTTCCTCTCGTGAGAGCGCGAGTTCGAATCCCGATCTGGTCACCTGAACGGGCACAAAAAATTGCCGTCAGTAGGATATTTTCTGTAATATTTAATTACAGTTTACGGCAAAGTGAATTACACTAATCTCATTACTCACACATCACTAAAAACATTGGAAACACATGAACAACAGAAAAATATATTATAACACACAAAATCACACTCCTTATCATACTTCTAGCATAAGAAGGTCCGGTAATTTGGATACGAAACCACGTCCGCGGTAGTTAGAATTTCTAAATGCATTGAGCTGAAGCAGGGCTTGCTATCTAGCCTAAATAATATTGCATTATAATGCACTTGGTTAGGAAATGCATGTAACACAATTTCCCTGACGAAGGACCCTACTGCGGTAGGTAATTAACCCCCAAATTCATGGGATAGAGGTTCGGTTGCAACAAACAAACAAAGAAACGACTAACTAACTAACTATGTTATCTGCCATCATGTTGGTGTCCAATCAGCCTTGGTAGTGTTCTTCCATAACTTTAATGTTTTGATGAAAGCGCTCACCTTGCTCTTTGATCACGTGACCCAAGTTCTCTGGAAAGTCGTCAAAGTGACTATGTAAGTAGTGACCTTTGATGCTCATTCTACATCCAAGTGCTTGAAAACTCAAGAGCAGCTCTTCCACAGCCTCTCGGTAGTTGTCCGCTTTCCTGTTCCCAAGGACCTTCCGTACCACATCAGAGAATGCATTCCAAGCTCTAGCCTCTGCCGCAGTCATTGTTGTAACAGTGTGGATCACTGATGAGTTTTCTTATTTGAGGGCCATCAAATATTTCTACCTTTTTCTTCTCGGCACTGAGACTTGGAAAAATTGAAAAAATATTGCTGAAGCAGTCTCCAGTGTGATCAAGAGCTTTGACGAATTGCTTCATTAACCCAAGTTTTATGTGCAGTGGGGGTAATACAATTTTATTCCTATCAATCAGAGGATCATTCTTGATGTTCTTGTCACCAAGCGTTAAACTGATTCTTGGGTGGCCAGGTTTTTGTCACCCAGTGTTCTAATGTAACCCTACTGTCGCAGTAGCACAGAAAACAGGGGTGTTTGGTGTAACCTTCTTGCTGCCCCAGCAGAAAATTAACCGTTTTCAAATCCACACAAACTAACCATTTATGAAGATGGTATTGCAATCTATCCAGAATTTTCTTGATGTTGGCACACTCTTCTTTCATTTGTACAGTGCCCTATTGGGATTGAACCATATATATTTCTGTTGTGCAGTAACACACATTTCAAACTTCTTTACTACTGTCCAATAAAAAGTCATACCATTGAGCTTGAATCATCTGCGAGCAGCCCCATATTGAGACGAATCCCTTCAACATCATTACAATAAACAAGTTGACCATCTGAATGGAAGTACTTTCGCTAAGCTGCTCCTCTGTTACAATTAAAGGAGATACTTGTGCAAGGTCTGAATATTCCTTCTCTTTCAACCACAAGGAAGCCAACAATTCAGCAGACTGCTTTGACAAATACAAATCTCTTACCAGATCATTCAATTCAGGCTGACTAAGCAGCAATTGTATCAGAATCTGCAACAGATGACGTATATTCGGTCAGAGCATCATTCTCATCATCTGTAGAAGGTAAACTGATATTTTCAACATTAATCTCCGGTAGCCCAGTAAATACAGGCACAGGTATTTCCTCACAATGTTCAACTGGTCGTCTGGCAGATGGGATATTTGGGTATTGAAAGTCGTGTTTGTTTGTCTTATTGAAACCTTTTACATTGACAAGGCAAAAGTAGCAGTCATCAAAATGGTTTGCTGGTTCTCTCCAAACCATTGGCGCACCAAATCTCAGCTTAGCATTCTTTCCTTTAGACCATGATCGCAAAGTTTCATCACACGTTTTGCACACTTTGTAAGGAGCCCAGTATTTGTTTTGGTCTCCCAGTCCTACCTTAAAGTAGGCAGATACACCCTCTTGACAAAGGGCATTAATGTTGCGCCTTTGATCCTGCAAAGTGAAGTTTTCACAGATGTAGAAGATATCTGTGCCATTACGGCATCTCCTTTCGTATGTTATAGTCATTGTTAGATTACAATTAGAGGTGTAGCGGATATCTGCATCCGCAAAGTATGGGACTTTTCAAGGATGACAGAAACACTCATGCTGGAGATAGATAATAGATTTCAAACTCTGCAAAACGATGACGCATGTGCAATAGCATTTTTTCTAAATTCCAGATACAAAACCAAATTTCTTGAACCACGTGTTTTACTGAGGGTTAAAATTAATTTAGGATGCCTATGTGATGAAACCCTGCTAAAGGCAGAAATATCACCAGCCAATAAAAAACAAAAGATCACAGAAACAGACACGCATTTACCATCTGTTAGCGATATCATTGCTGAATCCATGAACGTTCTTTTGGCTTCTAGCAGCGATGAAGTCTTATTCAGAGGTGTCAAAAGACACTATATCATTCACCGAAGAATATCAAAAGAGAAAAAGCTTGGAATCAGATAAAGATCCACTGGTTATGTGGCCTTGATAATTGTAAGTTTTTCCATGTCTTACCCAGAGTCGCCAGGGAGTGTAACATGCTCTTCAACAAGTGTGGCTAAGTAGAGGCGTCTTTCAGCAGTGCAGATCTCTGTTGAAGCAGAAAGAGGAAACTTAAGGCTTCTCCATGAAAGGACTCAAGAAGCTTTTTGTTTTGAAGCATAATTTGAGAATTATTTCAAGCATTAATATATATAACCTTTTCCAAATGGGTGGGAGGCTTGGGAGGAAGGGTTGGTGGGGTGCAAAGAAGACTTTATAAAGATAAAAATAAATGTTAGACGAATTTATATATATAAATATATGCCTGCCATATATATATATATATATATATATATATATATATATATATATATATATATATATATATATATATATATATATATATATATATATATAAATATAAACCTCATATATATATATATATATATATATATATATATATAGTACCTGTGGCTAAAACTCTAAAAACTTAACTATCCGATATCCCCAGATAGTGATTTTAACTATCCACTACACCTCAAATTACAACCTCCAAATGAAAAATGTTACATAAATTGATATGTACATAAAATGATTGTAATATGTAATAATATAAATTGTGATATGTACATAAAATAATACTGATAAACACAATAGTGTCCAAATACAACACCATCTTTATCACTAAAGCAGGGAGTGCACTTGACTCCGCAACAACTTCCAATCATCAGTGACAAAGTGTTAATTTCGGGTAAATCCATGAAAATGGAGTTTGCCGATTGCATAGAAATGGGATATGATAGAGCAAATCTGAGATCAGATTTGAAATCAGCACCCTCGAATTAATATAAAACAGCTGGAAAAGTACATGCCAGAATTTTTTTTTTTTTTTTTTTTTTTTTTTTTTTTTTAAGACCAGTGTTTTCGTTCGCTTTACTCTTAACTTAGAATTTACTTCTTAATTTTTTAGGGTCATTTCTCGAAATCATTATTGATATTTTTTAGATAAAGTTGATTGGACTTTATATTTTATAACTTGATTATTTATATACCGATTGCGACAATTAAAGGAGCTGTTGCTTCTTGTTCTTATTGGTTAGACAAAATCTTTTTTTGGTTTTTACTGTGGCGTCAGCTGTTGATAGGGGATCGTAGTAATTTTGTACAAAATTAACACAACAACACATTAGAACGTTTTGCTTCTTATAACATAGTACATAATTTAAACTGGGATTCTTCTAAAAAAGAGCTACACGTAAATTAGATTTGTCTTTCCTTTTTCATTAACTTGGGTGGATGTTAAAGATTGTAGACACTTTTTCTCTATTTGTACAATCTTATTTAATATTTTAACATCTACTCTAACCGTACTTATCTGGTTCTTCAATAGTTTGAAGAGTAAGTTCTACACGGTTAATAACGTTATCAGTCAAACTTACTGAAGGAGGAATCAATCCCATAGTTTCCATGGTTGAATGTTGGGACTCTAGCAAGTTCACTCTTTCAAGTTGGAGGAAATCTATGGCACATCTATATTTATTCCCAAACCCCTCGTTTCACACACTCGACCAAACCCAAAAAATTATTTGGGTGAAGGCAGAAATGGAGAAATTTTTTTTTTTTTTTTTTTTTGCAGAACTGAAGCAAAAAACCGATATTAAAAATGATGTAACCAAGCAAATTTTAAAAAGTTAGAAGGAAACAGAGGAAGAAAATATTTTAAAACGATAGAGACGGCAAAAAATTACCGGGTACACGGTCCTGGTTATAATAAATTGGTAGAAAAGTTTAAATCTAAATTAATAAATAAATAAAATTTAAAAAAACTTACCATTAATTTCCGCTTCGTAATGTACTGGGTAAAGGAATGCACCATAACAGATTTGTATACCTTTTTCGCAAGATGAAACGCCTGATTTCTTTTAACAATACTACCATTCATTTCCTATACCATATATATATATATATATATATATATATATATATATATATATAATATATATATATATATATATAAGCATAAGAAGAAAAAAAATATATATATAATATATATATGTATATATATATATATATATATATATATATATATATATATATATATATATATATATATATATATATATGATTTTATAGGTTCGTTGGAGAAATAAGAAACTGAATACAAAAGTAGGTGATGGGGAATAATGGGGATCTTCTTCCGAGGTTAGTACTAATTAAACCCTGATAAGAGGGGTTTTAGGGATTTGTAAATAAATATTAAAATAGCTTTTCTTTTTGTTTGCAGGTTTTGAAGGATATGTTGAATTAAATTTCTCTTTCTATTTATATGGTATTGATATATTATTTAATAATTAAAGACGAACTTATTACTTAAGTTCTACGAAAAGTTCAGATTATTTTATCCCATGCTTTTGGCTTTTGTCTTTTGGCTTTGTGCGGATTGTCTCGATGGATCAGAAATTGGAGGGAATGAAAGTATTGATGAAATACTATTATTAACTCATAAGTGTGTAATCTATCGGTGTGTGTGTGAGTTGCATCATTCCTAATATTATAACATATAAGATATACTGTCAATATTACTAATATTACTAACATCTGTAATCAGCAAATAGTGCATACTTTTGTCTCCTACTACAACCTCTATTTTCATCAATATTTTCTTTGCGTCATCAAAGAAGTTAAAGGTAAAATATTGTTTGGTCGTTTCCATTCTTAGTTCTTGTTTAAATCAGTTTAATTCAACATCTCTTGATTATTGTGATTGTTTTGGTAAAATGGGAGGTACAGAGGATGAGAAGAGGGTGGTTGAGGGAGAGCATAAGTATAGGAGTTGTCCAAGATTTGGTGGAGAGGATGATGAAGAGTTTGAAATTTGGTTGGACAGGGTAAAAGCATGGGAGGCATATGTGGATGGTGTTGCCAGGTTCCCTGGGATAGAGGTAAAATTGAGTTTGAGAGGAGAGGCATTCAAGGTGATTAGAGGAATACCAGATGCACAACTGAAGGAAAAGGAGGGAATAAACTTGATAGTAGAGGCACTAAAGGGAGTATATGGTAGAAATTTGGTGAGTGATAGGTTCAATAGATTGAGATTTTTGTTTAACATTCAAAGGAAGAAAGAGGAGAATATGCGAACGTATATACAGAGATTTAAGGGAATATATGAGGATTGTGAGAAGGCAGGAGTGAGGTGTAGGAGAAAAGAAATAGAAAGGATATTTATTGTTGCGATAGATCGGGTCTAGAGGGGGAAACAAAAGAAACAGTTAGTGATGTTGCTTCGGTGGGAAGTGAGAGTATTACATTTGGGAATATGAAAGAATCATTGCAGAGAATATTTGCTGAGAAGGAAGAAAGAAGTGTACAAGTGCATAATTGGGAGGAGAGAGGAATGAGAACCTGGACAGCTGACAAAAGGACGACATATAACCAAAGGAAAAATCCTATCAAATGGGGAAAAGTGACACAGTGCATGATATGCAAATCAGAGTATCATTATGCGTTTAATTGTCCGAATAAAAGAGAGAGGATTAGGGAAGAGAGGGAAAAAGAGAAAAGAGAAGTTGGAGGAGAAAGAGTATATTGGGAGGACATAAGAGAGGAGAGTGATTGGTCAGAGAATGTTGAAGGAATCCTAGATACGGGGTGCGTAGCAACCATTTGTGGGGAAAAGTGACTAGGAAAGGTGTTAGTAAATATAAGTAGAGAAGACATTAAGAGGATGAATGAGGAACAAGAATCTATAAAAGGGCAGTATGTATTTGGGGAAAACAAGTATGAGGCCTTCAAAGCAGTTAAGATACCTTGTAGGGTAGGGGGAATTAAGTTTTGGATTAGGACAGAAGTTGTAAAAGGTGAGATTCCATGGCTGATAGGGAGACAGACTATGGAAAAAATGAAAGTTATGATAGATTTAAATGATAAAAGGTTATTTTTGGGGATTTAGGTAACGCAACCATACACTATAACACAGTAAGACACATCAGAGTAGGGTTACTGGATACAAACAAAGGGGATAAAAATGAAATGTGGTATGGCAGGTACAAGAGAGAATGGCTATTGGAACCAAAGGGAAGGAGGATTAAATTATTAAAGTTACATCTGCAATTCGGTCATGGGAGTTGTGATAAAATTATGAGGATGATAAAGACAGCCTATCATAATGAAGAAGGAGTTAGTGAAGAGATGATAAAGGAGATAGAGGAGGAATTAAAAGATCTGTGTAACACCTGTAAGGTATGCATAAGGTATAAAAGGACACCAGCGAGACCAGTAGTTGGTTTTCCTCAAAGCCAAAGGTTTAATGAGGTGGTTGCTATGGATTTGGGGGAGTTTGAAGGGAAATTGTTTTTACTATTGGTTGATGTTGCAACAAGGTTTTGTCAGGGGACGTGGATAAGAAGTAAGAAGGGGGAGGAAATAGCAGAGAAAGTATTAGATAGGTGGATTAGTGTATTCGGCGCACCTGAATGTTTCTTTACGGATAATGGATTGGAATTCAATAATAAGGAGATGAGGAGTTTAAATGAAAGATTTGGTATAAAGATGAGATGTACGGCAGCGGAGAGTCCTTGGAGTAACGGCATCTGTGAAAACATGGTAGGGCTAGTGAAAGAAAATATGAGGAAACTAAAAGAGGAAGTACAAAATCTAGAAATATGTCTCAAGTGGACCATTGCAGCCAGGAATAGTCTATTTATGAAAGGAGGTTATGCCCCTAATCAACTGGTATTCGGGAGGAATTTAGGGGTGCCAACCGTGGAGGAAGGAAAGAAGAAAATTACCATGTTAGAAGAAGGAAACGAATGTGAGCTCATAAAAAACACCCTAATCGGAATACATATTAAAAGAGAATCCGAGGATCGGATTAGAAGAGCAGTGTTAGAAAATGTTAGAGAACACAAATTAGAAGAAGCTCAGATAGGAGAAGAAGTGTATTATAAGAGGGAAAATGACAAAGAATGGAGAGGTCCAGCTAAGGTGATTGGAAGAGATGGGAAGGTGGTTATCGTAAAACATGGGAGTTCGGTGCGGTGGGTAAACAGAGTGCACATAACAAGAATACAATGTGAAACACCTTATAGAAAGAAAATGGATTCAGAACCAGAACCAGAATTGGATGAGCAAAAAGAGGAATTACAAGAGGGAGGAAGGAGAAAAGACGTAAGCTATAGTACTTCAGATGATTCAGATAGCGAAGGAGAGAACAGGGTATACCAGAAAGGAAAAAAGAAAAGAGCCTACATTCAGGAGACAATGGAAGAGAAGAAAATTAACAAAGAGGCGTTGAAAAAAGGGGAAAGGTATAGGATATGGAATGAGGATGAAGAAGAAAGGAAAATCGAGATATTGGGAAGAGCAGCAAAGAAAAGCAGTAAAAAATATAGTCAAAGCTACAACATAATCGATATAGAAACTGGGGAAAAGGAGTGGGTAGATTTAAGGTACTATCCTGAAATAAGGGATCTAGCAGATGTTAGGGAAGAGTCTCAAAAACCAGACGAACAAACAGATATGGAAGAAAGCGGTGATGGGGAAAGGATAGAAAATTTAAGGGAGGAAAGGGAGGAGGAACAGACAGAAACTGGAGAAACCGATGAAACAGACGAAGATAAAAGTTTTTACTTTGAAAATACAAAGGAGAATGTAGAACTGAAACAGCAACTGGAAGCAAAAAGACGGGAGTTAGACAGCTGGAAAGAGAATAATGTTTACACAGAAGTAAGGGGTTCTGAATGGAAAGGAAAAAAGGTTATGAATACAAGATGGGTTATGACAAAAAAGGAAATTGAAGGAAGACAGGGATGGAAAGCACGATTGGTTGTAAGAGGATTTGAAGAAAAGGAGAAGGATTTAGTAACTGATGCTCCGACGTGTGCTACTGAAACGCTAAAACTGTGTCTGGCTATTATGGGGCGGTACGGATGGACATGCAAAAGTATGGACATCAAAACAGCGTATCTACAAGGAGATGAAATAAGGAGAGAGGTTTATGTCAAGCCACCAAAGGAAGCAGAAAGGAAGAACGTGTGGAGACTTAATAAAGGGGTGTACGGGCTAAAGGATGCAGCACGTATCTGGTATGAGAAATTGATTAAGGTGATACAGGAGACAGGGGGAAAGAAGAGTTTTATTAATCCTACCATTTATAGATGGAAGAAGAGGAATCAATTGGTAGGTGTAATGTGTTCCCACGTAGATGACTTATTGTATGGGGGAACAATAGAGTTTGAAAGAGAGGTGATAGGAAGCTTGAAGAAACGTCTAAAAATCGGAAATGAAGACGAAAAATGTTTTAAATACATAGGAGTGGAGATTGAAGAACGGGAGGACTATATTCTCCTTAGTCAAAATAAATACGTTCAAGAATTAAAAAAGGACAGGGAAGTATATGGGAAAATTGAGAATGGTGGAAAGTTAACAAACACAGAAATGACAAGGTACAGATCACATATAGGGAAACTTAATTGGGTTGCACAACACACACGACCGGACATATCTTTTGACGTTAGTGGTCTAAGTAAACACAATAAACAGGCAACAGGGAACAATATGAAAGAAGTAGATAGAGTGATAGACAAGGTGAGAAAGAAAGGGATGCATGTGCGGATGGATAAGCTGAAGGGTAATGAGCTTGAATTTGAGATTTACACAGATGCGTCATTTGGGAATGTAGAAGGCATGAAATCACAAATTGGGTATTTAATAGGGATAAAGGATGAGTTAGGGAACAAATGTCCTTTGCTTTGGAAATCGGGGGTTGCGAAAAGGATAGCCAGGTCAACGATAGAGGCCGAGACATTAGCATTAAACGAAGGGATCGACACGGGAATGTACTTAAGGGAATTATGGACAGAATTGACAGGTGACCTAATAGAGATAAGAGTGAAAGTAGATAGCAAAACCCTGGTAAATGCGTTAGGGTCTACATCAGGTGTTTTGAATAAAAGATTACGAATTGACATAGGATGTTTAAAAGAAAGGTTGGAAAAAGAAGAAATAAAAGAAATTGAATGGATACCTACTGATAAACAAGTAGCAGATGTGTTAACAAAGGAAAGAGTAAGCGTGAAAAATATTAAACGGTACATGGAAAGGGGGGAGGAAGAATAAAAGGAAAAGAGGAAAGAAAGGGGAGAAAAAGGGTTAAGATTGATTTTTTATAGGTTCGTTGGAGAAATAAGAAACTGAATACAAAAGTAGGTGATGGGGAATAATGGGGATCTTCTTCCGAGGTTAGTACTAATTAAACCCTGATAAGAGGGGTTTTGGGATTTGTAAATAAATATTAAAATAGCTTTTCTTTTTGTTTGCAGGTTTTGAAGGATATGTTGAATTAAATTTCTCTTTCTATTTATATGGTATTGATATATTATTTAATAATTAAAGACGAACTTATTACTTAAGTTCAACGAAGAGTTCAGATTATTTTATCCCATGCTTTTGGCTTTTGTCTCTTGTCTTTTGGCTTTGTGCGGATTGTCTCGATGGATCAGAAATTGGAGGGAATGAAAGTATTGATGAAATACTATTATTAACTCATAAGTGTGTAATCTATCGGTGTGTGTGTGAGTTGCATCATTCCTAATATTATAACAACATATAAGATATACTGTCAATATTACTAACATCTGTAATCAGCAAATAGTGCATACTTTTGTCTCCTACTACAACCTCTATTTTCATCAATATTTTCTTTGCGTCCATCAAAGAAAATACATTCAATATATTGTCTGGTCGTTTCATTCTTAGTTCTTGTTTAAATCAGTTTAATTTAATTTATATCTATATATACTATATTAATATTATTATATATATATATATATAATTAAGTATATAGTAGTATATATATATTAGTATATATATATATTTATATATATATGAGTATCATATATATATATATATATTATATAGATATATATATATATATGAGCTATTTTATAATATATATATATATATAGTATATAGTATAATATATATATATATAGGAGTTAATAGATAGAGTTAATAGGGAAGCTTTATGGCAGGTATTAATGATATATGGTGTTGGTGGTAGCTTCTGAATGGAACAAAAGTATGTATGACGATAGTGAGCGTGGTAAGAATAATGGTGTCAATGGTGATTGGTTTAGATTAATAGCGGAGTGAGACAGATGAATGCAGAGTGTAGTAGGAAAGTTGTGAAATGGCAGAAGGTTGCTGGTGCAATTAAATCGTTGGTGAATGTAAAGGGGACTAAGTCTTGAGTGCGCTATGGGGTCTTGCATGAGGGTATGTTGTTAATTGTGTTATTGTATGGTAGTTTTTGTGACTATGGTCCTGGAATATAAGAACGTAATAGATTCTAAGAAGCTGTCAATGTGTTCAGAATGACCCAATCTTAGGGGCATTGCTAGGTGTGAGAAAGAATTATAATTAATTGTAGGAATGAACTTATTGAGAGTTGTGTGTTGGTGAGCAAAGGGAGGAGAAATGAGAGATAAACAAGTAAACTAGTACGTTTCCGATGTTATGGTTGGCTCATCCCAAAGGCGCGAGGTAAGGGTTACATGATAATGAACAAGCTCGAACACGTCTAGACAGGTAGCCGGAGCTAAGTATACTCCGCGTTGGGTGAGATCCTGTTAGAGCGTACCTGCGAGGTCTGCACACCACTCCGCACGATGATAAGTGGACTTCGAGTAAGTCGAGTGTACGAACGACATAGATCTGCAAGGCAGTAGAAATGTCAGATCTATGCGAGGGCATGTCAGTGTATGATATCACAATGTGCATGATAGAGAGAATGCGTGGTTTTTCGTGTATGGGGTCATGGTTGTGGCCCACCTGACAAGGGATGAACCCTATCATTGACGCATTTTAATCCATAATAGTGAGGGTTCCGTCCGGCATCCCAGAAGCTTTAGGGTGAGGATTATTCTGTCCTGTGACGAAGCTTTCACTAAATTAATGGTACAGAGGAGGCGGTGTAAGGCTGGCTTTTCTTTTCGATGATTTCGTCAACTCTCCTGGCTGCTTTTTCTTTCCCGAGTGCTTGTAGCGCTCCTTATCCCAATCTTGGAAAAACAAGGTAGGTGAAGAAAGAAAGATATATATATATAATATATATATATATATATAGTATATAGTATATATATATATACTTATTATAGTAATATATATATATATATATATTATATATATATATATATAATATATTATATATATATTTATATAGTATTATATTTAATATAATTTTTTTTATAGTATTATATATATATATATTATATATAATATATATATAATATATATATATATATATATATATTTCCAGTTTTCATAGTGGTGAGTGTGTTGGGGAACGACCGGCTGGGAGACTCGAAGAGAAAAAGTGGATTGAGTCGTTGAACGAATGTCTGAAGGAGAAGAAATGTGAGTTGTTGGCAGAGGGCGAGAATAAAGGTGGC
>JABUQX010039023.1:70000-87500 GCA_015478945.1 Trachelipus rathkii
TGTGAATGAGTATTCCTGCACCTCCCCTCTCATTGTCACCTCTTCTATAGAGGTTAGTGGCGATTTATATTCCGACGGTTGAAAGAGTCGCGATAACATAGTCGAAGTTACTGTAAACAACATGCATTTTGGCTGTACATATATTTAAATTAATTTGAACAAGTTCTTCAAAAATAGAGAATAAGTAGCCACGACAATTCCAATGAAGGAGGATTGCCATGCTATGTTGTTATGAAATGATTATGATGTCTTTTTGAAGACATTGTCTCTATATGTGACTAGGGGTAGTGTTGGAGGTAGATTAAAATGAAGAGGAAAGGCAAGCGTAATCTCGATGGGGAGATAAACAAATCTGTGTAAAGAATAGTTTATATAACGGAGATTTGGATTGTACGACTGCTTTTGGGAAAGAGTTTTCATTACTATGAATACGGGATAAGTTGAGTTCATCCGAATCCATATATTGTATGGTTTGGTTGGTCGTTGGAAAAACAACCGAAATGCTGATGTTTTATTAATGGATCAGTATCAGATCTGCAAACAAGCAGATTCAAGATATTGTTGTGAGGGATAATGAAGTTTTCTCTCATGGAAATGGGGGAGGAAGGTATCACCGGAAGGGTGTCATCTTATTTGAGAATGTGTTGGGGTTGAGATACCGAGTTCCAATATAGGATTTGTTGGATCGACATAGGTGCCGATATTTGAGATTTTGCCAGTAATCTTGCGATTGATTTTGGGAAATTGAACAGACCCAGAACGCTTAGAGCGTTTGCGACGTTTACGTGGACATTTTTCCCATTTACTTTTCTCGAAGTCAGAAGCTTGGACAAGAGAATGGGTCTCCATCAAGCTCCCATTTGGAGCTATTAATCAGTCATCTTCTAGGTATAGAATCCCATGAGAGTGCTGATATTGAATTCGGGAGATAGTTATAGGAAGCATTCAAGTAGAGCTAGAATTATCTTGCAACTATTGGAATCTTGATTGGTGGGTCTTCCACAGCTGTGATTTGTTTGAGTAACAATACGTTGAAGCCATTGCTTTGTCTCTGGAGGTATTTTACGTTTGAGGTACTGTGTTCTGGTTTAAAATTCGTATGCTCTAGTATTTAACGAATAATCTTCAGCTTGGCGACTATTCCTTTTATGTGTGTTTAGAAACATCTTTTCCAGGGAATCGAAGTAATAGTGGGAGGCGAATTAAAGGACAAAGAACCGTCCTCTTGCATAAGTTTAGTGAACCTATTTGGTAAGTATGGGACAGTGTGTTTGGCAGGAAATGTTTTCCAATTTTTGTGTTGGAACCAGTTTAGTTTCATTGCTGGTTTTGTTGAGAGCTAGCACTCGGGATAGGGTTGTTGATGGCCTTTTGGGCGGGAGATTGAATCAAATGGGCGTGCTTTTGTACTAATTTGAGAGTTGAGTGTGGACATCAGGCAGACAGTTTTGCAGTAACTGCCAGAGTTTCACTGGAATTTGGAGAGGAGTTCTGGTTAGGATGGGTTGTGTGGCGCTTTAAAACACGCGGAGGCGTATGGAAGCTGTAATTGTTGCGTAAGATTGACTTTGTTTGTCTGATATTTTCCTTGAGCTGGCGTATAGCATCTCCTGCTCATTTAATATGGTGAATAATTCCAAAACCTCCTGTTCAATACAGGTAAGACGGGCATTTGAAGAAAAAAGCACTGGGTCCTCCACAGTTTCTACAGTAGGGGTATTTTTCACATTAAATAATTCTCTCGCAAGATTGGGCATATGTCACCGGTCCACTACAGTATTTTCCGGGATTGACCAAACCGTTGGCATTTGAAGCAACGTATTGGTCGAGGAATAAACGTGCGAACACTGGACTTGTGAACCCTATTTCTCAACTTTTGTAGCTGGATGTAGTGGGGGTATTAAGAGGTTACCACAAACGAGGATTTATTTGTCAGGCGATCCCTACGCAGGGGGAAATCTATAAATGTTTGTAACGAAAATCTTTTCTGCTGGAGTTTTTCATTATGACAGTTAAATCTTTGTCTTTCTGTTCTAAAGAAAATAGTGCCTTTAGATATGTTTCTTATATCGTCAGGATTAGAAATAATAGGAATGTTTGGGAGAGATGTTAAGGAACAGATGACCTTGATTTTCGGTTAGCAGCTTGTACGAGAATGGACCATTTCCTAATTAAAGTGACTGAGGGTCTTCAACCCTAAACTTTTTCAACATGCATCGCTGGAAAATGGTTTTGTGCTCAGTAAGAGCTTTGGAGGTAGTGGTGCAGTAATAATGATATATGGGAATAGTGTCTGCTGACATCCCTGGTAGGGGTGCAGCATGAATAGAGTAAACGAATGAGAACGATTATGCCAAGGGGCAACATTTGCTGGTGCCCGGACCGTTGGGACACCTGGGGTGTTTGTGGTTTGCTAGTCGAACGAACTTCGAGAGAGCTAGAAAATTTAGTTCAAAGACCCCCAGTGTAGGATGAAGGAAGTAAAGGCATAAGTACCTGGTCTACGGTAGTAGGTACGTAAGGTCGGCTGGGAATTACAGATGGTAATTGTTGTTGATGTTGTTTGGCTCACTTTGGTTTAATAACGTTTTTCCTGTTAAAGACTTTTCCATAAAAAAATTACACAAACTTGTCACCATGATGAGCAGCATAACAATAAATCAAATAAGATATAAACGTAAATAACATGATGGGCTGAAAAGGCGTAAATTTCATAAGGAAGGGTAAATCCTCTCCACAGCAGGTCACAGTCTAGAGACCCACACAACCACCCGGACCCCACTCCCGTAGGTGGGCTGTGATGTGGCTAGGAAGATACTCCCGGAATTCTACAATCGTGACCCACACCAGTAACGCACGGACTTAAATCTTTATTAATATTCACGTAAAGCCCAAGATTAAACACAAAGTGTAGAACAGCTTCTCGCCGGTTAGTCAGTTCGGGTTTCCCTCTTACAATTGCGGCCAGTTAGAGTAGTTGAATGACCCGGTTTTTTAACTTACCCCATCCACGGGGAGGAAGTATGGGTGAACTGAAAACCTATGCGGGAAGAGGCACCGGATAGGCCCGTGGGGCTGTGATGGGAAAAAAGGGAGGGCAACATTATATAAATGTTAACAAGTGACTAATAGGTGGAAATAAAAAAAAAAAAGAAAAAAGTTAGAAACTGTGATAAAGAAAATGGATTGAAAGGATGAAAAAATTTATGAAAAATGAGGGAAAAGAAGGATAAAAATGCATGTGACAAATGCTAATGTACGAATGCATAACAAATGCACATACACGCTGGGGTCGGGAGGGGCAACAAAAGACCCACGCATGGTTCTCATCGCTATGCTGCCTAAGTTTATAAATCAACGAACATAACACCACTATGGAGAGTCAAATAACCCTTCCGGGGCATATATATAGTATATATATGATATATCTTATATATATATATATATAATATATATATATTATATATATATATTATATATATATATAATATATAATATATTATATATATATATATATATATATATAATATATATTATATATATATCTTTTTTAAGATGAGTTAAAAGGAATATTACTGGTAAATTTCATATCGGGATTTTTTTTTTAAATTGAGCTATTTTTTGTATAAAAGGTTTGAATTTATTTTATTGAACAATTTTTCTTGAAATTTAGGTAAAAACTCTACGGAAAATATGATTTATAATGCTATTTATTGACCTAATTTCAAAGTATTGTGTGCAGTATCTGGCACAATGCCAGTTGAGTGAATTATTCAGTTTATGTCATATTTCACTTCAGTTGGGTCTGTTTTTCACGGTAGTTGTTCGTGCTTACGCGATGTTTCTAAGTTTTATTATTTGTTAAATATGTGTATACTAGTATTTTATTGGTAATTATTTAAAAATAATAATGTTATTTTCAAATATTTTGGTAGTTTATAAAATGATCAAATATGGGTTAAGTTAGTGATTTGAGTCCACGGAGTCGGACAGATTAATGTGTTTGCATGTGAGCAACTTAAAACAGAAAGAAATAGCAGCAAAACTTAAGGGTTTCAACACAAACAGTTAAGTAAATTATTTAAAGAAAAAATTGAAATACGATTACAGTTTTGAGCTCAAATAGGATTGACAAATGTGGAAGGAAAAGAAAAATAAAGTAATCCAGAAGAGGACAGAGAATAACTTGAAACTTATGATAGAAAAATAGAAATATCATATATCTAAAGCTAAATGTCATATCAGCAGAGGAGATTGGTATTTCCGAAGAACCGTCAATAGAAGGCTATTAGATGTTGGATTAAAAGCCTTTCGTCCAAGAAAGAAACCTAGACTAACTTTAGAAATGAAACGGGTACGTAATGCCTGGGCTCAGACTCATTTCATTGACTTCTGAGCAAACATGGACTCATCTAAAATTTGGTGAGACCGCTATATTCTCTTTATCATCCACTACATCTCATACGAACACATCTAAAATCGCAATCGACACTTGAAAATATCATTATTACTGAAGTACTCATCGTTCTAAAGCTTAAAGTCAATGACTTTCTGTACTTGTTTGACCTTTTGCCAATTAATCTTCTTCTATCTTTCCTTCTGTTATGATTGTGTTTATATTGCTCAGATTGTATTCTCCCGATGAATGCCATGGTTGATGGTCCGTGGCAAGAGCGCGTGAGAAAGGCAAATAAGGTGAGGATTTAAACCCGAATGCCTGAAAAATAGGTGAATAAAGGTAAAATTTCTCAAGAAAATCATGGTGTCTGGTGCCATTTCTGTTCTGGCCCAAGTCGATAAAGATTTGAAGCACCCTGGACTATGGACCAGCATAGTACATAGAAGTACTGAAAAACTCGTTTTACTACCCATCAACAACGATTGGTTTGGCGATAGACCTTGGATTTTTTCAACAGGACTCGACCCCGTGTCATTCAGCGAAGTCAGTAAAGAGATGGTTCGCACAGAATGGTGTAGAGATACTTCGATGGCCTGGAAATTCACCTGACATGAACCCTATTGAGAGTTTGTGATCCGTGTTGAAAGATGAAATACACGATGTTCCAATTACGACCAAAGTAAAACTCATAGAACGTCTTATTCAGGTTTGGTTTCATTACGAAAAAATCCGAAATTTGTGCGAACCTTAAATCACTGTATGTCCCCAGTTGGAAAGTTTAAAGCACTTGCATGGTGCAAGGCGCCCAAACCAATAATTAAAATAATTAATTGTAATTGTTTAAAATACAATTTAAAAAAATTAAAATAAATTATTTCATATATTTTTATAAAAAAATAGCAATTTTAAAAAATTTTATAATCAATTTGGCCATATATATATAATATATATATATAATATATATATATATATATATATATATATATATATTATATATATATTATATTATATATATATAGTATTATATATACTTATAATATATATAAATATATATTATATATAATATATATATTTAATATAGATATATATATATATATATATATATTTATATAATATATATTATATTTAAAATAAATATATATAAATGTAATTTTGAAATTTATAATTTTTCTGTTGACAAATAATATTCATTTTAAAAAAATCAGACACCAACGACTTTCTCTTCGTCATCGCTCTTTATAAGTGTTTTCCACAATCTAAAGAGATTGTGAAAGCACTAAAAAGTAGTTGCTGTGCCTTACTAATATTCCCTTTGACCAGTTCCAGAAGTTTTTATTCTATATTTAAAAATTTCTAAATATTAAAATAATAAGGATTAAATTTTTTTCATCTTTCCAAAGCACACAACTTTTTTATATTTGTTGACCTAGTTTTAAAGAAACATTACCATGTTCCCATTTTGAACTAAAATGTCGATTAATCAATAAGATATGCAGATGTCTTCTTCTTCTTCTCTAAAATTTTAATAGCGAATACTCTAAAACAAATATTATACTATATATATATATATTAATATATATATATATATATATATATATATATAATATATAAATATATATATATTATATATATATATTATTATATATATACTCAATATATGATGAAACTAAAGAAGTTACCGATGAAAGCCTCAAATAAGCTTGCTTCTTTCTTTGTGTTATGGAATGTAATAAAAAAGACATTTGGCTAATGAAAAATAAACAAAATTACCATTTAAAAGTATTTTTTTTTATATCTCCAAAACAACGATATGGGTACAAGAAAACTAATAACATACTTAGAATCAGCGTATGAATCTGTAGAGAAAAAGTTTTTTTTTAAACAAAAGAATACCCCAAGGGTAACCGCAAAGATGGAAAGAGACGGGGTCTCTCGGCTTCCTGGGAGACGACGGGAGACTAATCCCCCCTCCGGGGAAGGGCTCCGGAACCCCGCTCTTTGGTATTTGGGTTCGCGGGGGTTCCTCCGCCCTCCCTATGGGGTATGGAAAACGTTCCCCCCTTCTGTCCCATCGTCGCTCGACCCTAAAGTAATTTATTTTGATTGATTACATAAAAGAATTTGTTTTCGTCTTGATAATTACTTTGGTGATACAAAAAATAATAATTAATTTTCTCTTTCCTTTTCATATATATGCCAAACGCTTATTCAAAAATGTTATCAGTTTTTTGTGCCCCCCCCCCGCCCCCCCCGCCCCCGCCCCCCGCCCCGCCCCCCCCCCCAGATATCATGTGGGTAACTTCTTTAGTTTGGCCTATATATATATAATATATTATATTATATATATATTATATATATTATATATATATATATATATATAATATATATATATTAAATATATATATATATATATAATATATATTATATATATAATATATATTATATATATATATATATATATATATATAAGATAAGGGTTTTGTCGAAAATACAATTTTTCGAGCGTCGAATTCAATAGGGCTCAAAACTAGTATTTAGGATTAATCAGCGAAAAATATTGAAAAAAAATCATACTTTCGCATAAGTTCTAAAGTTTGCAGAAAGAAAAAAAAAGTTACCTCCACTCTCAAAATGATACCGTACACGTTTTATTGCTTGTCTAATAACATCTAAGTAAAACTTCATTCAGTGCCTTATAACAGCAAAATCAATATTTAAAAAACCATGCGCTAGCATTTTGTCGCGTAATGGCCTAAATTTTGATTTCAAGTGAAAAATTGGGGTTAAATTTTGAAAATAGACACACTGTGGTATTTTAAATTTAAAGGCATTTTTCCTAATAAATTCGGTTATGATGTGAGTTGATTTTATCATTCCATTCACAATTTTTTATGAAAATGAACAAGACCACACGAGGAGGTGGCTGAAATTTGAGTTTCAACCACACTCTACAACCATTTTACAACTTTGGGTGTGTTATATTATGTTGATGTGGACGCAGTCTTAATTCAGATTTTTTATCAAATTTTGGCATTGTGAATATTGGAGAGCAAAGCTGCTCTAATATTGCATGCATCTCTGTTTTTCCTGTTTCGCACGCTTTTTCTGCAGCTCTGTGACTAAGCTTGACGTATCGTTCAACAGATTGGATATGGCATGGAATATGTAAAAAATCAAACAAGAGTTTTATCTTGCAGGACTGACGAAATAGTCTCTGTTGTCATACTTTCCATCATTGGAGGGGGCGACAGTTTATATTTGGTCCATCTATCAGCTCACTGTAGCCCTTGGCATCAAAATTTATTGAGGGAGTCGTAAATGTTCTAACAGACTTCTCCTTCGGATTTTGAGTTCTTGCCTTTAATTATCTCCTGTAACCCAACTCTCGTATTTGTTGTCTCTCACCCACTATCATAGTCAACAAGATGTTCTCTGGGTGACATTAGAACGCGTTTCTCACAACTGCATTATCGATGATTCTTTTAATGTCTGCCAAATATCTTGTTGTTTGTAAAACCTTAAAGATTTGTTTTGAACCACATTTCACTGACTGATTTCTCTTAATTTCGAACTAAACACTACCATTTGTCTTCCCAATATTGTTTACAAGCATTTTGAGTTCGTTTGTAGGACTTATTCGGGAAATTAAGAAGCGTAAGAGCCGGTTTGTAAATGTCAGCCGTCGGGAGCGACTGACAGGTTCATGATTTCTTACAACCAGATTTGGAACACATTGTCCTGTATGGATTGCTCTGACAATATCCAGAAGGTACTATTGGTCTTTACTAAGATCAGTTTTATTTACATTGATTTCATCTAATTCAAATGTTTCGAAATTTATAACGGGTAATTTCTCACAATACCGCAGTTGTTTTCCGATTTTCCCATAGAATGACTCTAGTTCCCCCGTCGCTCTCGTAAAAGTAATTCAGTAAATTCTGAATGGTAGCCTCGTTGAAAGTGAAGTAAAGTAAATAAAAGTCACTGCAACAGGTGCAAGAATTTTACCTCTATATTGCCGGGATAACATCATTTTCATTGTCTGTATTTGTTGCTTCGGGCAGTTCCATCCTAATCGCTTGAGTTCATAATAATATTTCAATATCATTTTCTTCCAGGTATTTAAGGTTGCAATTTATTATTTCACTACCGGTCCACTCGCCGCTGTGACGTGACCATCATATTGTTCACCAGGCTTACGAATGAAGCTAATGTGCTAATCTTTCCTTACTCTTCCGAATATTTTAGTTAATATTTTTTTTTAAAGGTAGTATTATCTTTTCTACCATCAAAATATATTCCCTTTGTTACTATGGACCAGTCCATACATTGTCCTGATACCTATTGCGTCTTCTGTTTTTCCTTCTGTATCTTGCTTTTATCGATCACTAACGACGTATCTTTTAGAATTATTTCCAAGATCATGCCAAAAAATCTGGGAAAGTGATAGCATCTGTAGCTCTTTCAGAAACACCAAATCTCTCACTATATAAAGCAGTAGACTTTAATTTCAACCACATTTGAGATGTAGAACGAACTGAAGACCAATCAATTTCTCTTTTTCTTCTTCGGGTAGTTTCGGAGATTTTTCGGGTAGTTTCCCTATTCAAGTGTCATTGTAAAGTGCAATAGTTTTTGTCGCACAATTCTACTTGTTTCACTCCTTTGTTTCTTAAATTATCTCTGTTTCTTATTCTATCTCTTCAAGGCAAAGCAATCCTGGTTGTTCGCTGATCGTATATAAATTTCTTCTTATGAGTGGATCTTTTTGTCTGTTTCACAATTACCATTCTGCAACTACAGTACAGTTTTACACGACCATAGCTGCTTTTTCCCACATAACAAGAAACATATCATAAGCACACTTACACCCTGCAATATCAAATAGCTTTGATTTCACTTCGGCCACGATTTCCTCCATTTTTTTTAAACCTACTTTTTCTTTGATCTCGGCTGTACGTATTCTCTAAATTACAAATATACATCAATGGAAGGTTTTTATCATTTGCACAACCCGAGTATGAGTCACACTAGAATAGAGGTCTCACAATATTATTATCTCTTATTGAGTTGCAGCACTACGGCTATTGTTGAGAAAATGCTACTTTTTCTTTTATCCGATGAGATGAAATTCTATAGTTCTTCAAAGCAACTTAATAGACATCCTCATGTGTCGGTAGGATTGTTTCTTTAGGCAAACCAAAAATAGGACAACGGTATGTCCGTTTTATCACCGCACCAAGTTCAATAAGAATCTACACATTCTTCACAGCATTATTCTTTGAAGACCTATAAAACACTGATATTTAAAAAATGTTTCATTCACTCACTACACTGCTGCTTTGGTTTGTTAATACACTTGTAGCTATTGAGTAGCGCTGCTACGAGATTTTCTCACGCGACAACCCGAGTAGCAACTAACAGCCACTCCAGACAGAGACGGAAAGAGTGAGGGAAACATATCGCAACAGGTTTGTTTTAAGTGAGCTTTGCTCAATGTTCATGCTCAGTGATACGTTTGTTCAGAAACTAACCTGCAATTAAGAAGGTTTATTGCTTATTAGGTTTGTAAACATTAATAACACCAACGGTTTTACTCATGCTATTAGATTTAGTAAATACTTGCGTTATATTAGTAAAACAGTAAATCCCGGGGTTTCATGGAATTCGAAATTTTAAGCATAATGCACGAACTCGAATACGCGTGTGATTTTTAAAGATATTTTGGGTCATGTCAATTTTTTCTTAGTTCTTTTTAGAAGTTTTATTATAATGAAAAATTAAAATTTACCCGAATATATAATGTGATAATTTACCTGACCCGATAATATATATATAATTATAAATATAATATGTATTTAGATATATATATTTAATATATTTATATATATATATATATATATATATATATATATATATATATATATTATATATATATATATTATATATATATATCGCACTTTATTTAAAAAGGAACGTTATTTTAAATAATTATAATGCTTCACCTTCTTAAATAATGAAATTTATTCAAGATCATAGATTTTAAAAATTTAAATAAAGTGTAAAAAATTTAACCTAAAATTTCTTATTGAGTCAGAGAAACACGTGTAACGTAACATTCTGTTTTCTTTATCTAATCTTATTTTAGAGTGCCAGTATAAGTCGCGGGGGGGCGCAACTGACCTTAGTTACGCCACTGACCTCATGGAAATAAAACTCTCATGTATAAATGAAATAAGCTCCTTTGCAGTGAAGATTTATTGAAAGCATGGATAACTTCTGTTCCTGCAGCTGCTCCTTAGAACAATTTAATTTCTCCAATCATTGAGAAACTATTACAATCCACAAATTAAAAAAAGCGGCGACTGCAATATTTGAGTCACAAATATGGTATTTATAAAAAGAAATGTTAGCACTTTCTATTTTTGATCCGAGTGTTACTGATGCTGAAAAGAATTATATTGTGCTTGCCATGAATTCTGAAGAATGTAATGAAGACTGTCCTAAGAAACTATCAGCCTTAGCTATCAAAAGGAATACTTACCTTTCATCATTGGCATCGAGAAATTCTAAGAAGCACTCGATCTTTCTCTTGCATTTGTGATAGAAAAGCCATGGCCACAAAATGAAGAATTTAAGGATTGTTCAAATGATATTCAAAATATATTGGAGTTAATGATCATGCAGAGAGAGCAGTGGCTCTAATCCAAGACTATAGTGGTCATCATACGAAAATGAAGAATAGGTGCACTATCTTTTGCAAATTGTTGCAGAACATAGGTAAAGATATCCTGATCCAAAAAAGTCAACAGTTTTGGAACAATGAGTTGCCTGGGAAGCCATGATAATCCTGCCTTTAGACAGAGAAGAGTATCTATAAATCGGCGGGGCTAACATTGAGTGGTCTGGGAGCCATAATACCCATGCCTTTGGCAGATAATATCATATAGAGGGGACCCATAAGATTCACTTGATGTTCCTTTCTAATACTCTTATCTTTCTCGTTCAGTAAATTTATGCCAATGAATGAAAGGAAATCAGAGATCAAAGAGTATTATTCAGTGTCTAGTAGCGACCTTTAACAATTTTCCATTTACATTAAATTTATTAATTGTTACACTTCAAATGGAACTTTATAGTAGCTTGGGAAGCTTAAAATATTTTCTCTATGAGACCATTTGTATATATATATAATATTATATATATATATTATATATATATATATATATATATATATATATATTATATATATTATATATATATATATATATAATATATATATATATATTATATATATATATAAAGATGTCAAAATAGAACTTAAAGCATAGAGCCATAGATCACGAAGGGTGAACAAGTGTGTTGATCAGGTGGTGTACGCTACTACTTTAATATTTTCAACTGCTTACTGCTTTCTGGTCAGAAAGAATGAGGAAGTTGCGTATAATGAGAATAATAATAATAATAATAATAATAATAATAATAGTAAAGATTACGACTGTGTTATTGTTTCCATGAATTCCACCACGGAAGAGGAAAAAGAGCTCCATCGGATAAAGCATGAGTCTGATAATGTAATAGAAGAAAAAATTGAAATTGACGAGAAGGAAACTGAAAAAAATAATGATTTTAGTTGTGAAAGAAAGATTGAAGTTGAAGAGATTATCAGAGAGAATTTTGATGTTAATTGTGAGTTAATATCTAAAAAAATATCTGAAAGGGATGCTCTTTCTATAGACAATAGAGAGAAAGAGGAGAACTTTGAAGTAAAAGAAAACAAAATCAATCTGGAAAGCGGTACAATAAATAAATCCGATTTATCCCCTGTAGAAGACGCTGCTTCTCCTCCTCCACTTTTTTCATCGGCTATATCTACAATTTCTGGAATCCTTGATGAGAAAGATAAAAATCAGAAGGTTAAAGACCACGGTAATAAATTTATAATCTCTTCAGAAGTTGAAAGTGAAAATAATTCAAAATTATCATTTTCTAATGAAGATTCGGAAGAAGCCGCTACTTTTTCAACCCTGCCAACTTTAATTGATTCTAAAAGAGATGTAGATAATAATGTTGAAAATTCAAAAAATTGTGATGGTAATGAACCAGGTAATGGGTCACCCTCATATATGTCTTCCTCGCCTCACCATGATGAAGTCATTCCTAGTAGTGAAGGGTCTGATAGAAATTCATATGACCCAGCGTCAGACTCTGATTCTCCATCAAAAGAAACAGAGTCTCCTTTAAATTCTGTTAAAGATATTTCTTTTGTATCTAATATTTTTCAAACGGATTCTCAAACTGTCTGTGATAATGTAAAAAGTTCTAATGAATTAAATACTGAAATAGTTGAAACTAATAGTAATAGTGCTGTTAATAATGAACTTTCTAAGTCTCAAGATAATATTGTTATTAGTGATGAAATTAATGACGTTATAGAAGATAAAACTAATCAAAATTATATAGATTCTCATCCGCAAAACGATGATTATTTTCATAGTGAGTGTATTCGTGAAGATATAGAAATATTGTTAGATAAAAATGATATAGGTGAAACAAATAGGTTAGATTCTGTTTTGGAAACACTACCACTGTCTGCTGAAGAGACAGATTTAGGTTTAAGAAGACACACCGAAAATTTAAATCACCCTGAAGTTGAAATTGATAAAGATAGGCAAGGTAAGACTTTTTATTTAACTTTAACCTTTTATTTTAATATATTCTAAGAATTTTTATAGTATCTTTTTCTTTCTTTTTCTCATTTTCATTTTTCTTTTTCTTTATCTTTTTTCTTTTTTTCTTTTTCTTTTCCCTTTTTCTTTTTTTCTGCGGGAGGCGCGATTGAATCGTCGCCACAGCATACGCTTGGGCTCAGAGATGTCTGTTTACAATCTACACCTTTTCTTAATTTCTTTTCTGAACTTGGTTTGCCTTAGGTTGGTTGTGTACGCGCCCAAACTCCTTCTATTTGCCTGTGATATAAAATCAAATCCAGGTTCCAGAGCATATATCTGCCCCAAAAGTAATAGATCATGCACTCGAAGACAAACTTTAGCATTATGTAACGCCTCTTAACTCTGGTTCCAAATAAACATCCTTGGCCTTAACATAAACAAAAAAATGTCTTGGAAACCTCACATCGCAACGGTTGCTAGGGCGGCCTCATAGAAACTGGGAATTCTGTTTAGACTGCGAGACTTTTTTTCCTCCTCTTCTCAGTTACTCCAGCTATACAAGGGCCTCATCCGCCCTTGTATGGAGTACTGTCTCATATTGGGGGGCTCTGGTTTCACCCGGCTTTTGGACAGGGTCTAGTCAAAGGCCAAAAGACTTATAAACTGTTACGTACTTTCCACTTCTCTTGACCCTCTATCTTTGCGGCGCGATGCTTGGCGCAGTATCTCTTTTTTATAGGTACCGCAGCGGCAGTGCTCGGAGGAACTTGCCACTCGCGTACCACCCTCTTTCGACGCCCGCGTGCACAAGGGGTGCTGTGGTCTGCGGCATTGAGTTTTGTTGGATATTGGTAACCCGGCTAGTTTCGCTGCGGTGCTTCCTTCTTTCCTGCCACCTCTATTCTGTGGAATTCTCTCTCCATCTCTGTAATATTTTTGAATTTTAATCTCCCTCACTTCAAAGCTGCGTCTGTGCTCGATCTGCGTAATTTGCGTTAGTTGGTGAGCTTCTGAGACTTGTAACACCCCCTCCTTGAATAGGGCTCCGCCCGTGAGTGGTGGTGACCACTGTAAAAAAAACATAAACTGCACCAACATTCAAACTCCTAATCAATATTCTCTTACTTGGTCCTTCCTCTCGTGCGGAAACTCGCACAAAGAAATTCACTTTCCCATTCCCCATATTTCAATCAACAACTTCAAATAAATATTAATGGTATGAAAAATAAACATAGAGAGCTTCCCCACACTTTAACTAAATATAATATACACACAGCACTTATACAGGAATCGAATCTCACACAAAAAATTACCTCTCTGAATTTCCTAACTACTCAATTTTAAAAGAAAACAAAACCCCATCCAAACATGGCCTAGTTACACTCATAAACAATAATATTCAATTCTGAAGCACTACAAATCACATACAATAACTCATGAACAGTGACCAAGAAAACAAAAATCAATAAAAAGACATATAACCTAATTAATTTTTCTATTCCTCCATTTACTCCTCAATACTGCCCACTTGATCATTTCCCAGATCTATCCCCCTTAACACAATATAATAGCTTAAAATTGGCTGGGAACTTCAATGCACATCACCCCGCATGGCTTAACGCACGCACGCACGCACGCACGCACGGACAGTATCCTCAACAACAAACCAACCAACCAACCGGACGGCCTTTACAACATAACCAGAACTCCACATCCCCCGATATTTCTTTCTGCACCTCCCGAATTCAAGTTACCACAACATGGCGAAATGGCGAACCTTTCACGCTCTTTCCTCTGATCACACTGCAATAGTAATCACAATTCAACATAAACACCCCCACACACACATCCTTCAAAAAACATATATCAACTGTTAGAAAGCAAACTAGCAAGCTTACACCTACTTAATAGAACAAGAACTACATATCTTCCGAACATGTCTTTCCATTTTTTAACAAACCGATACAACATTTCAATAAAATAATCGTAAAAGCATCCAAAAAATGTATTCTCCTTGGCTAGCGCAAACAATTCAATCTCAACTTTTCACCAAAAATCCACACCCTAATTAAACAAAGAAACTCCCTCCCACAAACTAGGCAACAAAATCAAGGTCATCAAAACCATATCATAAACCTTAATGATAGAAAAAATAACTTAATCAATTTAAATCGGAATTAAAATTGACATTACACCCAAACACTGAACCATAAAACCAACATAACAAAAATATTCTGTACAATGAAAAAAAAAAATTCCCTAGCACAAAAAATCGCTGTAATATTATTGTCACACTACTCTAATGTAAGTCATGAACCCACAATCCCAACAATTAGATTAACAATTAAAAGACTTAAAAAATTTAAAATCAATACTTAGAAGTAAGCACTCAACACCATCAAAAACCTTAAAAATAAAAATTCACAATCTAAAGAACCAGACAAAATAAATATTCATCTCAAACACATGGGAACTATTGCCATCGCAACCCTAATTCCAATATTTAACGTGGGTTGGCAAACTAGCACACTCTCTCCATTTTGGAAACACGCGCACATAATACCCATACTAAAACCAAAAAGCCCACCTAACAACAACTCAGCTTTGTATAGAGCTATATCATTGCTCTCAGCGATATCCAAGGTACGCGAAAGGATAATCCTAAATAGAATCCCCCTTCAATCCCCCAATTAGACACACAGCAAGGATTTAGTCAAAATCACTCTAATACCACTCTACTATACTAACTGATTTAACACAAAACATCCTCACAGACTTCAACCTATCTACCCTCCTTCCTTCTCGCACTCAGTGTGCAGATTGAAAACCCCCCCCCCCCCCCCCCCCCCCCCCCCCCCACCCCCCCCCCCCCCCCCCCCCCCCCCCCCCCCCCCCCCCCCCCCACCCCCCTTTTTTTTTTTTTTTCTCCCCCCCTTCCCCCCCCCACCCCCCCCCCCCCCCCACCCCCCGCCCCCCGATCCCCCCTTATAGGGACTGGTTGGTGCCCTCGGGGGGCCCCCGCCCTTCCCCCCCCCCCGGGCGGGGGGGGGGCCCCCCCCCCCCCCCCCCCCCCCCCCCCCCCCCCCCCCCCCCCCCCCCCAACCCAACACATCCCCTCCTCACAGACTTCAACCTATCTACCCTCCTTCCTTCTCGCACTCAGAGTGGCAATTGACATCAACAAGGTATTCAACACTGTCCACTTCACCTTTTAATATACAAAATATTAATCATAGATATAAGTATCAACGATAATAAAATGAGAGTAAATTTCCTATCTGGTTGTAGAGCTAGAGTCCTACAAGGACGCCACTCCTCCCATACTTAAAAATCGTATTATGAAGTTCTCCAGGGCGCCATCCTATCATCATCAACACTTTTCAACCTATTCTGCTTCACTTACCATATCAATCTTCCTCATCTATAAAAAATTAGTTATGCAAACCACCTAACAATCAGAGCTAAAAATTCCTCTATAAATCGAGCAAGCAGAGAATTACAACAATACATAAACCAAGTGGAACAATGGCTATTAACAAACAGAATGACTGTTTCACCTCAAAAATCCTCTATCACATTACTTCCCCTTGACAGAAGAGAATCAAATATCCTTCCAGCAGTTTTCCTATTAAACAATAGAGTCGCCCTCAATAAACAATCTAGGCCCGACCTTCGATACACATATGACAAACAGCCCTCACATTGCAATAATCCTAGAGCCACACACAAATTAAGGGCAATAAAAATATTAACTGGAATAAATTTTGACCAACATAAAGTGACCCTCACAATAGTATATCAACAATACCCCACCCCTTCTTAAACTACGCATCACCTGCCCGGGCACTAGCAGTATCACAGTCCAATATTCAGAAATTAAAAACCTTGCAAAACAAAGCTCTATGAATAATAACAGGCTACTTTCCTTACATCATTCACCCCCTGTCCTTAATTTTCCGAACAACCAGTCAACCATCGTGCTGTAGATTAGTATTTTATTTCAAGTTTTTACTCGAAAAAATTTGATCATTTCTTGACAATTGTCTTTTACATTTTATAAATGTGAACATATTTAAGAAGCTCTTAATATGCATAAGCAATGAGGTTTGAACATTCGAAATGAAAAACACTTTCTTAATATTCTTCAAACTAGGCAATCGTTATTCAAAAATATTTTATTTGACTATAGAGGGTGAGGGGGGTCATGTCCGATATATTCCCTTCTGAACCAAATTTGGACTACCAAACCAGAGTAATGCTGTTCTATCTCCACTCTGGGCATCATCCCTCCCTCCCTTTAGGAATATAAATTTAAAATATATAAAGCACCCTCCTCAAATTGTTAAAGACTGTTTAGACATAACGGACATCAGACGCAACTTTAATAAAATCGTTCTAACATCTCTCTCCGGCCTGCTTGGTGGCACAA
>JABUQX010039023.1:92500-110000 GCA_015478945.1 Trachelipus rathkii
TTAAGCAATTCTTCATGCTTAGATGGACTGTAAGTTTAAAAATCTTTGTCCATTTACCATGCCCAAACTGCAAATGTAACTTCCAAAGCTTCCTTTTTCTTTCTGACCCTTCTATTCATTTTTATTTATTTCTGTACCATATTTTTTCTTTTAATGTTCCTGATATTAATAGTAACCTTTCATGGTTTTTGTTTTTTCTTCTGTATATTTAATTTCTAGATTCTGAAAAATACCTATAATTACTCTTATTACCTAATTTCAACAATTTCTTTCTTTCCATGGTTTCAATACCTATCAACCAGTGTATGTTTCCCCTGATCACTTCAGTTCTTATATAAAATTATGTTTTCTACTTTACAAATTGCTTACAATCTCTTTATAACTTCATATTCACATTCTCCAAATGCATATCTCCTTTCAGTTCTTATTTGACTTTCATTACCTCTTTCTCTTCACAGTTTCATCATTATCCTTGCTAGTAATTTTTCCCCACAAAATGACTTGGTGCTTCGTGTATCTAAATTTCATTATATGTCTTCATAATTCTTTTTTAATCAAATTATACCAGTGTTGAAAGTCGTGGAGAGGGTGTGCATCTACTTTGAATTAATCTGGGTAACAAAAGGCTGTTAATTATATATCATGTTACTAAAGAAGAGGGACTGTTGCTGCAACGTCTGGAGGGAGATATCATTTTTAATGGCAATTAAAATTATAACGAGTCACCTTGGAAAGAAAAAGTAGCAAATAGATGAAATAATGAGGAGGGAATGGCAGGTTTCGAGGGAAGAAGAATTGTATATAGACCAGATTAACATCCTGGAAATAATTATGGAATGGAGTGTTGAGTAGAACTCATGTTTTTTATATGACGTGTAGACATTGAGAAGGCATTCGACGGGTCAGAAGGAGGCGATGCGAAAAGTGATGAGAAGTTACGATTATTATAGAATTATATAGAGGATTTAAATATAAACTTAAACATGAAGGTGGCCTAACGGAGGTTATTAAAGAAAATGCAGGTGTGAAACAGGATGACTGTTATCACCAGTCATTTCTTGATGGTGATAGACAAGGTGATTATAAAGGCCTTATAGGAGAAAAGAGGAGTAGGGTTGGGACTGTTGATGTGCTGGAGAATCTGGATTATGCTGATGATGTGTATTGGCGCAAAGGAAAAAGGACATGGAGAGGGAACTAAAAAATTGTCTTAGAACCAGATGCAGTGAAGGATTTCACATAATTTGAAGATCTAATAAACACTATAAGAGGAGTTGAGAGTGATGTAAGAAATTGAATAAATAAGGCGAGAACAGCAATGCAGGTGGGAAATGTTTGGGATTCTGGACGGATAATGAAAACAAAAATGCTATGAATTTTTTAAGTAATGCCAGATCAGTGCTATTGTATGGATGAAAAGATTACGGCAGAAATGGTAAATGAAGGGCAGGTTTTTGTTAATAAATGTTTGAGGAGAATATTTAAAGTGAGATGGTCAGAGGCAATTTCAAATGACTTTGTGGAACAGAACTGAGAATACGCGAGTAGAAGGTAGAGATGGGTGGGACATACTTTGAGGAGACCAATGGACAATCTGGCAAGGTTTGTTCTGAAACTGAATTAAAAGGGTATAAGAAGAAGAAAAAAAACAGTCATGATGTTAAGACCATTGAGGAATGATGACTAGAGCAACGGAAGAAGCTGGATGGAGATTAAGGTGATGTTGCCAACAGGATGAGATTGAGGATGCTAACAGAAGCCCTATGATACCACAAAGAACAAAAGGAATTTAGTAAGTAAGCAACCTCTTGATTAAACCATGACTTTCTGGACAATAATGGTGGATTTTAATGCAGATGCACATTTAAAGCGAGTTTCTTTGATTGATTACCAAGCTATTAAATTTTGCTGCCTCTCTTTAAAAACTACTCGCGCAGCGCCTGTATGTAATGATTTCGATTCGTTTATCCATTTTTTGTATAACTTAGGAGTGAAAAGAAAAAAATTGTTAGAAGTGTTTTCAGAAATAAAGAAAAAAAAAATTCATACAATGATTATTTCAAATTTACTTTGTCCAATAAATTTTTTAAATAACCCAATATAAACTCCTTTAAAAGGAAACGTCAATCTCAGGGAAATAGATGCACATTGACCAGATTTAGGTTTTCTTCTTTCTAATATTTTTATTTTGTCCTGAGCTTCTAATATTTCCAACCAGTTATTTGGTTATAAATTCTTTGATTAAAACTCTCAAATAGATAGGTAGGAAATGATTTCGACTCTTTTATCCATTATTTAGTATAACTATCATGAAAGAAAGATTGTTAAATTGTTTTTCAGAAATACAAAAAAAAAAATCATACACAACGGACTTGAAATTACTTTCCAAATAATTTTTTAAATACCCAATATAAATCTTTAAAGAAACGTCAATCTCAAAGAACATAGATTTGCCTCTCTACCCAAGATTTAGTCTTCTCCTTAACACACCAAAGGAAATAAAATTAGATTATTTAAAGTAAAAAAATTAATAAAATAGGAAAATAGTAATCATCTTTATTTTTACAATTCAAAATAATCTCACTTTATGTTGGAAATCACAGTTTAAACATATAAGTAGGTCTATGGTATTGGTTATTAACCTTCACCTGGTTGAAGACTATCTTTGCATCATTCCTCTCTTTATAGAATACCTTTTAACATCCACTTGTCATCGATCTAGAATTATAATCCCTTGATCGTTCTGTTAAGCAATTTGCATCAAATAACCATTTGGATTGCCACTTTTGAACCATCAAGACCTTCGACTTCAAATAATTTCTTGCAAGTTTCAGAAAAATGTAAAATCAGATACAAAATAATTATGGTAATAAATTTTAGATGTTTATCCTTTATTCCGCTAATTCCAATATTGTTTATTGTTCAAAATCTTTTTCCAATTCCTGCCATTTTTCTTACCACTTCAACTCCTTAGGTACACTTGGATTATATACCAAGTTTTTTTTTTCTTTTCTGTGTCAATTTTTTCTCAATTTCATGTACCTTCCTACTTTAATAATATCATCAAGCAATAATTTTCTCCACAAAATGTTTTAATTTTATCACCTAAAAAACAAAAACGATGCAAAAGGTTCCAAGTGTGTCATATATATTCATAAATGAAAATGCATTACTTGTAATATTATACACTTTTACATCCCAGCTTTCCTTTACTAGCACTTCCCCGAATCCCTATCCCATATATAAAAGTGAAGAATGAAATAAAACATGTAAATTTATTTAAAGAGATAGAGAGAAAATTTTACCCTTTAGAACTAAACTCGTCACACAGCCTCCCTCCACCCCATCCCTTCCCCCAAAACTTCTCCGAGGGTGCACACATTTTGTCGGAATTTATTTTTATTTGTGATTGTTAAAAAAAAAAAAAAAAAAAAAAAAGTCTTTGGTATGTAAAGTGTGTTTGGTGTTTGAAGGAAGAAAGGTGGAGTAACCACTATTTTTGAGATATCCTTTTGGGTTTGTGGCATTCGATAGGGATGACATTAGCACTCGAGCTCAAAGAAATGTTTTTATCTCACTCAGTAGTGATTATGCCGTATCCTTATAATTTTGGGAAAGTAAGTATAAGAGACTATGAGGAGAATAGTAATTGAACTGGATGGGAAAACACTGAGGGTGTAAAGTTACTGGAAATAACATTTGCTACATATCTGGAGGTATATATTGGAGTATAATTATGCAGACTAAGTAAATTTTTTTTTTTTTTTTTTTTTTTTTTTTTTTTTTTTTGCTTTTAAATAAATTATATATTGATATTGGATGAAGATGTTAATCAGTTTGAGTTTTAGGTGAATCTGGAAGAAAATCGTCTTCAGTATCAAGAAGTTCTTCCGTAGGATCTTCACAATCTCATTCTCGTCAGATTTTTTCCTCTGGTCCTTCTCGACCACCATTTAGGATACCGGAATTTCGATGGTCATATATTCACCAACGCCTGCTCTCAGATGTCCTATTTTCTCTAGAGACAGATATGCAGGTGTGGAGAAGGTAAGTCATTTATCCAATATATACCTGATTTTTATTAATAAGTAAACTAAATGTGATTACTGTACTTTACTGTCAAATCGAAACTATGAAGTAGTTAATTTTGCTGATAGTTGTCCAAACAAGAGAACTTTAGTTTCGTACCTGCTGATACATTATAACAAATTATGAGTTTTCCTTTTTTTAGACCACTTTATGAAAATGAAAATTATTGTCCTCATTATGACCGAACAATGATGTCATATAGGACGAATCGCTTATCCTCTGCACCAGGGTTGTGGAGTCGGTTCAAAAATTTTCCGACTCCGACTCCACCCTCTTGAAAATTACCGACTCCAACTCCGACTCCGACCTCTTGAAAATTACCGACTCCGACTCCGCCTCCACCCTTTTGAAAATTACCGACTCCGACTCCACCCTTTTGAAAATTACCGACTTTGACTCCGACTCCACCCTCTTCAAAATTACCGACTCCGACTCCACCCTTTTCAAAATTGCCGACTCCGACTCCACTCTCTTCAAAACTACCGACTCCGCGACTCCGACTCCACAACCCTGCTCTGCACACGACTATACATTTTTTACTCCCCAGATTAGACTATGCTACCTCCCTACCCATTCTATACAACATTAGCGTTGACAGCTAAAACACTACTTGTAACATAATATATTTTTTTTTTTAATCACAAAAAAATTTTATATGATAGGGGTTTCATTAAGTGCATTATGATGGGTTAAGTGCTTGCTCCAATCAGTGAAGCCACCATCTGTGCTGCATAATCCTCGAGGGCTAATTTGTATTAATCCATACAAATTCGATAAATGCGCGGGAGAGAAATTTCTGTAATGCTTCTTTGTTTTATGTTGCCTGAAATAATTGGGAGGAAAACATGTAAATTTTATATTTTTATGAAATGCATCAAAACAAAATTTACTTTCATGTTTGTAATGTTACAATCCCCCCCCCCTTTTTCCCCCCTCCTCACCAATTGTTATTGTGGCTGAAACAGTAGAGCGAAGCAAGCGATCAGTTCACATTGATGAATAATTTTATGTACATTTTTTTAATATGTATAGTTTTAAAGAATTCTGTTAATTAATTGGTGATTCAGATTGGAACCTTGTAAGTTAGATTCTTTTCATTCTGACAAACTTGGTCATTCCGTAGAAGTTATATATAGAGTATTGTATATGGTTTGTCATGCTTATGTCTATACTATATATGTATATTATATATATAATATTATATATATATTATATATATATTATATATATATATATATATATATATTATAGTCTACCGTATATAATAAATATAAATGCAATGTTGTTATATATATTTATTAAATAATTAAGTAATATAGATATATTCTTTATATAATATATAATATATATATATATATATATAATATATATATATATTATATATGGGAAGGACATAGAGGATCCGAATCTATGAGATTACCCCCATTGGACACATTGAATTTTATGGTATATCCCATCGCACTCCAGTGTCCAGTGATTCCAACACCATAAATACTATTACAGAGTACAGTCAACACTTTTTTTTTTTTTTAAAAAAAAACGATTCAAATTGGCATGTACACGACTACCCTCTGAGAAGCCAAGAGGGGCAGCTTCTAAAAATAGCCCCTAAGCGATCCTCTCCCCATCCCCGCTTGAAAGTTGATGGCCTCCGCTGGTTGGGTTTGGGAGGTCACTGATTGCCAACTAGCTCTGATGCACGATCTTCTTTTTTTCATTATTTTCTATAACCTTCTTCTTATTCTTACTTTGATGAGTATCACCTCTCCTCCTCTAAACCTCATCGCTTATTCTTAACCGGAACTCAGAGTTGGGTTTGCTATCTGAATGCTCAAACACCTGTTTCCTTTTCATGTTTTTCCCCAATTTCCTGGCAAAGTTGGCTCTTGTGCTTATGTGCGCAGTGACGTTGTTTATTCTCGTGTCTTTAAATTTTAGTCTTTCGAATTTTCTACTTTATGACTAAGCTCTCCTGCCAATCTACTACAAATTCATCTGTTCTGTATATCTACCCCCTAAATCACTTAACTGACTATCCTAAATTCTTTGACTATCTAATCTTGAAAATGACTTTCCTCTAATTCCCTCGTATTTTGCAGAGCTTTGTAGGGGAGAGAGAGTAGGTTATTTGAGTGTTATTTGGGTTTACATGAGCCTGCTCTCGTGCTATTCTCCGCAGGGACGCTGTCTTTGGGAATTGCAGTCATCTGCTCTCGTTTATAATCCACAGGGACGCTGCCTTCGGGAATTGCCGTCATGTCCAAACTGCAGAAATTCAAGTAACTTGTATTTCATTCCGGAATCGTTCAAAATCTATTCTCCGTGACAGTAAAAATTTGTCTCCGTAGAAAATCCAATAATCCTTCTGATTCTTTTTCCTCGTGCCCTATCTGACGGTTGACAAACAATGTAAATTCTAACTTTGCTTCTTCCTCCTTCCCTCCTCTAGTATCTTCCGACGTTATAACTACCATTTTACCTTCTGCTGAAGCTGTGCTCTGCTCAAACATTTGCCTCTAATTAATTCCACCTTAAACCATTCCGGTGCTATTCCTCATTCTCCACCCACTCCAACTCATTTATGTTTTAAAGTGTGATTTCTTCTAGAGACGCTATTTCCGCTCTCTTTAAGTTTAGCACTTGGAAAAGTAAGGTCTTGATGGACTCTTCCAGTGGCTCTCAAAACTTGTGCCTCCGAGCTTGCACCCTGCCTTGGTAAACTATTTCATCTCTGTCTACCTACTTCGACCTTCCCATCCTGCTGGACACATGCGCTCATTCAGCCTGTGCTGAATAAAGGGGACCCCTCTTAACCTTCAAACTATCATCCTATCGTTTAACCTCTGTTCTTTCTAAGGTTTTCGAATTTATTCATAACCGAAATATTTGGAAACATTTCAATTCTTCAAATCTTATCTTTGATCACCAGTTTGACTTTAGTAAGAATAATTTTACTGGCAATCTTCTTTCTTTATTCTCTGATTCTTGGTCCTCAGCCCTTCGGCATCTTGGTGAATCGTTTGCTGTGGCGCTAGACATATCGAAAGCCTTTGATTGAGTCTGGTCCAAAGCTTAAATTTCTAATCTTTCTTTGTTCAGTATCATATCTATCCTCTCTGTGACCTGCTCTCAGATTTCCTATCCGGTCGTTCTTTAGCAGCAATTCTAGACGACTACAGTTCATCCATTAAATCTATAAATAGTGGTGTTCTTCAGTGTTCTGTCCCATTCCCAACTCTTTTTCTACTTCTCAGTAATAACCTTCACTCTCTTACTTCTTTATATATGCCGACGACTGCGCTCTTCATTACTCCTTTTAATTTTGAAAGATGCTCCACCCAACAAAGTTTCTCATGCTTGAGAGGTGGCCTTGGGGCAACAAACTTCTGACATTTCTCGAATTTTCAGTTCGGGCATTGAGAATAAGGTTGTTTTCAATACCGCAAAAAATCCGTTCCATCATCTTACTACTCGACATAATCTTCCACAACTATAACATTTTCTTCAACGACACACAACTCAAACCATCGTATGTTCTTAATATTTTTGGTGTTTCATTTTCTCGAGATCTTAATTTAAAGGATTACATTACTTCTAAACAATCTTCTCTGAGGTTGGGTGTTCTGAGGTTCTTCACACCAGCCAAGTTGTTTTGTATGTATATATTCAGCTCTGTATGGGGTATGTCTCACACTTGTGGAGTAGTTCCAGTCACACATTTCCCGGAAATGGTGGAGTCTTCGTCTTATCAACTCTACTGCTCTTAATAACTCTCTCTCCAGTCTCTTTCTGCCATTCAAATTGTTGCCTCACTTTCTCTATATTATCACTGTTACAATGAACATTGCTTTTCTGAACTATCCAGTCGCATACCTCCCCACAGTCTCCTTTCTCTCTTCAACTCTCTTACCCCAGAGTTAACCACTATGCTAAATCTTGCATGTTCTCCACTGGTAAAGTCTGAAACATTCCCTTTAACTATTTTCTCACCTGCCTTTGACTTGAACACTTTCAAACTGTGAGTATCTGGGCATGTCAGCCTTTGAATTTAAATTGAACCTTGTTTGCTAATTTCCTCAAACTCTGGTGGATTTTGCTAAGCCTCCACCCTTTTCTCACCAGAAAGGACATTATATATATATATATATATATATATATATATATATATATATTATATATATATATATATATATATATTATATATATATATATATATATATATATATATATATATATATATATATATATATATATATATATATATATATATCCCCGCAAGGGGGAATTGATTCCTATTATGGTGTTATGCTCTTGATTACAACCTAGAGCATGGCATAGTAATAAGAACCAATGGTAGGGGGACTTTCTGCATCCCTCCGGCCCTAGAAGTAGTATGTGCATTTGTTGCATTAGCATTTGTCATGTACGTAATCTTTTAATCTTCTTCCTTTCCCCTCATTTTTCATATCAATTTTCTGTCTTTTCAGCCACCTTCTTTATCACAATTTCTAACCTTTTTTTTTTTCTTTCTTTCTTTGAATTCCCACCCATCTGCCCTTTTAAGCGCTTGTACATAGGTTGCCCGCCCTTTTTTCCCATCACAGCCCCTTGGACTATCCGGTGCCTCTTCCCGCATGGGTTTTCAGTTCACCCCACACTTCCTTCCCTTGGATGAGGGTACAGGAGAAAAACTGGTCCTTTAGCTCACCTTTGACCGGACCGCTCATTGTAGGGAACCCGAGCCTTGGCTAACAGCTGAGAAGGATGTTCTACACTTTGCTGTATAATCTCGGGCTCTACGTGAATATAAAAGGTGCCGTGTGGTGCACGGGGGGTAAGCCGGCGCAGAGTTTTGGGAGGATCTTCTGAGGCCACATGCACAGCCTACCCGACGGGGTGGGGTCCGGGAGGTTGTGTGGGTCTCTGGTCTGTACTTGTTGTTGGAAGAAGGATCACCCTTACCTATGAAATTTACGTGTTTCCAGCCCATCATGTTTACTTTTTTCATTTTTTTTATTGTAATATTTGCTCATCTAGGGTGACGAAGTTTGTGGTTTAATTTTTTTATGGAAAAGTCAATTAAAGAAAAAGCGTTTTTAAACCAAGGTGAGTTTAACAACATCAACAACAATTATCATCTGTCTGGTTCCCAGCCTGACCCCCCTCGGTCCCTACTACTACTTCTAGACCAGCAGGTACTTCCGTTTTTCTTCCTTCTCCTACACTTGAGGGTCCTTTGCATAATTTCAGTGATTCGTCGACTGGCATGCCTCTAACACCCCAGGTCTCCAAACTGTCAGGACAATCCTGCAAAGATTCCCCCCGTCAAAGTCATTCTCATTCATTTACTCCATACGCTGCTCCCCCTCCAGGAGTGCCAGCTGATACATCACTCCCGATATACTACATATTACGATCCACTACCTCCAAAGCTCTTACTGAGCAAAGAACCATTCTTCTTAGCGATGCACTTGAAGAAGCTTTATGAGTTAAAGACCCTCCAGTCACATTAATGAGAGATGGGTCCCTTCTCGTTCAAGCTGCTATCAGAAATCATAGTTCTATTTTGTCATTCTTAACGTCTCTCGCAAACATTCCTTTTGTTTCTACTCCTGATGAAACAAGAAATCCATCTAAAGGACCTATTTATTCTTTTGAACAGAAAGACGAAGATACTGCTCTTATTATAAGAGATCACCAGCAGAAAAGATTTTCCCCCTACTCGGGACTCGCCTAACACCTCAAATCCTCATTTACTGCTGACCTTTAATACCCCTCATCCACTTACAAAGGTTAAAATAGGGTTCACAAGTTAAAATGTTCGCACATTTATCCCTCAACCCAGACGTTGCTTTAAATGTCAACGGTTTGGTCATCTCTGAAAATCCTGTAGGGGACCAGATGACATATGTCCAGTCTGCGGAGAATTTTCCACATTCCCTGTGAAAATACACCACACTGTAAAAACTGTAGAGGCTCCCACAGTGCTTCTTCCTTGAAATGCCTGTCTTACCTTTTTTAACAGGAGGTTTTGGAGTTATGCACCATACATAAATTGAGCAGGAGAAATGCCATACGCTAGCTCAGTGAAAATATCCTACAAGACAAAGGCTCTACGCTCCAATTGAAGCTTGGCCCTTGCCTCGCGTGTTAATCCACCGACACAACCCAATCCTAGTAGAACTCCTCTCTTAAATTCTGTCTCGCCTGCATTGCCTATATTGCCGACTGTTCAAATAGTCAAAAGCAGCCCTTGATCCAAAATGCCATCAACAACACTATCCCGAGTACTAGTTTTCAACACACCAATAATGAAACTAAGTTGATTTATCCAACACAAGACTTGGAAAACATTTCCTGCCAAGACACACTGTCCCATACCTACTCAATAGGTTCTCCAAACTCACCCAAGAGGACGGTCTCTTTGTCTCCTAATACGCCCCTCCCCCCCACTATTACTCATATTCCTGAGAAAGATGTTTCTAAACACAAAGAAAAGAATAATCACCAAGATAAAGATTATTCGTTTAAATACAAAGCATCCGAATTTCTAAACCAAAACACATTAACTCTAGACGTAAAAAATGCAACTCCAAAGAGATCTCGCCATAAGTCAATTCCTGAGACAAAAGGAATGACTTCAATAGATTGCACCAAAACAAACAATCACAGCTATCGAAAACCCCACCAATCTACCCTCTGATAGTTAGCAAGATTACTCTAGCTCTTCTGAATCCTCCTATAACTCTTCTTCCGAATTTCCTATCAGCACTCCCCAAAGGATTCTTTGCCTTAGCAGATAAAATAGATAATAGCTCCCAAATAGAGCTTGATGTGGTGACCTACTCTCTTTCTAATGCTTCCTGCGCTTCCTAGAGAGGAGAATGGATAACCGTTTAACGTAATCGCCGCAAACGCACTAAGTGTTCTGGATCTGTTGGAGGCATGAATGTGGACCCAGAGGTCTCTATTTTTAAAACATTGTCCAATCTCTAAAATCACACGCATGATGACATACTGACACCTTTCTGGTGACACCTTCCTTTCCCATTTCCATTGAAACAGTTCCATATCCCCCACACATTTCTGAATCTGCTTGCTTTTTAGATACTGATATCTCTCTTATTCCTAAACATGAGCATTTTGGTTGCTCTTCCAATGACCAACCAATTCCACACAATAAGATGGACTTAGTTGAACTCGATTTATCTCGCATTCATGGCAAAGCCCCCTCACCAAATACCACTGACTACTCCTTCCCAAAAGCGGCCGTACAACCCAAATCTCTGTTGTATGACTATTCTTTACCACAAAGATTTGTTGCCCGTCCTCATCTAGACCCAAGTCTCAGCCTTTCTCTTCCATCTGAATCCACCTCCAGCACTACCCCTAGTCGTAATATTTATAACTACATAGCATGACCACATTCCTTCAATGGAATTGTCGTGGCTACCACTCTAATTTTGAAGAGCTTGCTCAACTAATAAACATATGTACACCAAAGTGCATATGGAACTTCGACTATGTCATCGCGACTTCTTTCAACAGTCGGAATATAATTTGCCTTTAACTTCTATAGAAAAGAGGTGACAATGATAAGGGGAGGTGCAGGAATACTCTTTTATAAATCTGTCGCCTATTTTCCAGTCCCTCTTCAAACTAAGCTACATGCAGTGGCTGCACGAATTCATTTGGCCACATACCTTACTATCTGCTCGATCTACTTGGCTCCGAGTAGTGAGTTTACTATGTCGCCTTAGCTGATCTTTTTAAGTATCCCCTACTCCGGTTGTTATACTAGTCTAAGTTCAAGAACCTTGTAGATCTTCTAACCCCTTTTCCCTGTGATACCTTAACACAGGGCTTCCTACATATGAACGTTTAGATACACACTCTTCTTCTTGTATTGATATTTCCTTTTGCTCTCATTCCCTTATGGATTGCTCTACCTGATTATTTATACGGCAGTGATCATTACTAAATAGCTTTAAATGAGCTTGTACCCAACCCAATGTTAAAATCTAACCCCAGCTGGCGTTTTGACCGAGCGGATTGGGCTCCTTTTTGTAAGGAGACAGCTATCCCACTTTCTCCCTTCAAAAACCGGTTTCCGACTGTTGATGTCTTTCACTTCTTCCAGCAAGTTGTCATCACAGCTGCGGAAACTTGCATTCCGAAATCTTCCGCAGGCAGGTGGTCGGCAACCCCTTGGTGGTCCCAAGTTTCGCACAAGCTAACCGAGAGAAGAAGAAACTCTACAGGCAATACAAAAGGAACCGTTCCTTCCCAAACATTATTTTTATTATTTTTGAAGCAGCTGCAGCGAGATCTCGGCGAATTAATCGCCAAACACGTAAACAATATTTTCGAACTTATATTTCGACTGTCAACTCCACAACTCCCTTTCCTTTAGTGTGGAAAGTTGTACAGAAAATATCTCGTCGCTCCAACAACTCCGTTATGGGCCTGATATAACCGACACGATCTCCGCTCCTGTTGCAGATGTATTAGGTTATAGTTTTGCTGGGCACTTGAGCTTTTTCCGCGATCTTGAAGCCTTTCAAAAATTGAGAACTAATACTGCACTGCCAGATTTCTCAACAGCAAGAGGGGAAGATCATACCTACAACCGTCTTTTTACATTTGTAGTGTATCAAACTGCACTGGCGACAAGCAAAGACGGTCCTCTTGGCTCACACATGATTTCGTACATTTTGTTCCGTCATATCCATCCCTCAGCATCAGCGTTTTTGCTGGATCTGTATAAAAGAATCTGGATCGAATCTTCTTTTCCACCTCTTTGGACTACAGCTTTTGTAATTCCTATCCCCAAACCTGGGAAAGACCCAAAGAAGTTGGCGGACAACCAAAGACCAATTTCGCTGACCTGTCATCCTCTGTAAATAACTAGAGAAAATGGTTTCAGGCCGCCTTCTCCATGTTCTGAAGAGTCGCCAGGCTTTTTCAAATTTCCAGTTTGGTTTCCGCAAAAATCGTTCGACCGCCTATCCCTTGTTAAAACTGCTGCACCATGGAAGATTTTTTCTTTCTTTTTTTTTTTTTTTTTTTTTTTTTTTTTTTTTTTTTTTTTTTTTTTTTTTTTTTTTTTTTTTTTTTTTTTTTTTTTTTTACCTTGAAAAGGCTTATGACATAGCGTGGAGATCTGTGATTCTTCTTAAACTCAATTTTCTCGGTTTCCGTGGACAACTCCCTCTTTTCATTAAATGTCCTTCTGTCAAATGAATCCCATCCGGAGGTTCGGGTGCTACTTCCTATTCTGTCACGGCCACTTTACTTGCATGAAAACTTTCCTCAGGGTAATGTTTTAAGTGTATTGCTATTTGCTCTCGGATTTAATGGCATCGTTACTTCTATCCCATCGACGGTCAATTTTTCTCTCTATGTTGATAACCTTGGGCCATATGTAGCCGGTGCCAGGCTGCCTTTCTCGAACGGCAACTTCTGAAACTAGCTTTTGGGAATATTCTCAAACAATGGGGTAACTCCATGGCTTCCCGCGAACCTAACCTTTTGGTTTGCCCATTCCTGTAACTTCACAGGTCAAATTTTCTAAGACTCCTAGATGACCACTTAACACACGCACCGCATATTAAACTCGACTTGTCACCGCGTGGTTGGTTGATTTATTACGTCATCTAGCCTAAATAATTTAGTGTTGATCGCAAGTCCCTTTTGCGTCTCTATATCGCCCTAATCCGATCGAAGCTGGACTATGGTTGTGTAGTTTATGGTCAGGCCTCCCCAACTCTAATACACCTGTTGGATCCCATCCCATTCCAAATGAGGCGATCCGTATCTCCACTGGAGCCTTCCGATCGTCCCCCCGGGGGAGCCTTGAAGTTGAATCGCATGTGATTCCACTCTCTCTTTGAAGGAAATATATCATGTGCACAAGTTATTTTCGCTTTCAAACCCCAATACCGTCTGCTCTGACACCGATTCTGCGGGAGATACCTCAGAATCCTAATTACTGGTCATTTGCAAACACTGCTTGGTCCTCCACTCTCTCTCCAAATCTAGCCAACCTGCTGCCTTGTTAAAGGCATCATTCCTGTGTTATTCCGCATTTCACGGTGAATTTACTGTTTACTGACGGCTCTAAAACAGGGGACAGTAGAAGGGAGGGTGCGTCTGCTGTCTTTCCTGACCGCAACCACTCTCATACCCTCTCCCCTCATGCTTCATTTTTACGGCAGATTTAGTGGCTATAATGATTGCCCTTTCTCGAATTCTATTCCTTAACCAAGACCACTCTTATATCATTTATTCAAATTCGCTTAGCGCGCTCCAGGCTCTTCAAACCCCCTTGTTCTAAAAACACAATGGTATCCACTGTAAAACTCTCTTCGGCTGCTCCACTCCTATAAGAAACAAATCGTTCTATGTTGGACCCCTCTAATGTAGGGGTAACTGACAATGAAATCACCGGTAGAGAGGCTAAAATGGACACCTCTTCTTTTCGTAACTGTTCCAGGTACCTTCCGGGTGCCTTTCGACAAGGCTGCTTCCCATCAACTGAATACTATCCTGCTCTCCGACAAGGCTTTCGATTTTATTGTCTAGAGTGCTGGACGAATGATCAGCGGGGCGCGAAACTTAGAAATATAAAGCCGAGCATTGGTGAGTGGTCTTCCTTCCACCGGCGAAAGCGCTTACATGGTGATACTTGCACGCCTCCGTATTGGCCATACCAATATCACTCACAGCCACTCCTCCCATGGTTCTTACTTTATGGTCCATAACACCTTAAAGGTTTTCCCATATCTTTTCTGAATCTTCCCACTTTATTTTTAACTCTATTTTCTTGTATCTTCAAGAAAAGAATTTTCTTTACAATACATGATTTTGATAAATGATATTAGGACTATATATAATGTAAGGATATATTTTATTTATTTTTTATTTATTTTTTTGATTGAATATTAGTGATGGGACAATTAATCGTTATCGTCATCTTCAAAATATGCATATTTTTTCTCAATCGTCATCGTCAATTTCTGCCGATTATTTTACCGATTAAGTGAGGAAATGCTACACCAAAAAATTGGAGAAAGATTTTTTCTGCATCATAATTTAAGAACTCCAAATTTTGTATGTCTGTCCATGTTTTCGCATATTCAAATTTTTTTAAAATCAATGTTATAAATATCTTACTATATATTAAAATTAAATAAAATATTAAGTTGGAATATAAGAGGCATGAATGATTTTAATATTAAATAAATCATTATTATTAATCAAAAGAAATTATTATTATTATTATTATTATTATTATTATTATTATTATTATTATTATTATTATTATTATTATTATTATTATTATTATTATTATTATTATTTTTATTATTATTATTATTATTATTATTATTATTACCACCAGCCTTCTCTCCCCAAGACTGAGGGTAAGGTGCGTAACATGCACTGGAAACAGAAAAGTATTAGAAGAATATGCCGCAAGTTGAAAAGAAAGCCCTGCCTTACTTTTAGTGAGAACTCGTCGCAATCAGAAAATCCACCCTAGAGCTTCACGGGACCGCGACGGACCCTCACTATGGCGTCTCGCCAATGTGGGATTCAACCCCTTGACCCAGGCGGGCCACATCCATGCCCCCTTACAAAACCCCGCCATTCACTCCTATAATGCACCTTTCTTCTCGCCTCTGAAAAACACGTTTCTCCCCTCATGGCATTTCTTTACTGACTCAACCTACTTTTTGTTCGGACTCCCAGCTGGTCGATTCCCAGCACCCTCACCACTATAAATCTGCTTAACCAACCGACTATCATCCATTCTTTCCAAATGACCAAACCGTTTCAACGTACTTTCATTTATTCTCTCATTTACCCTTTTCTTCACACCTCCAACTCTCTAATAAGTCCCTTCCTCATTTTATCTATTCTTCTCACACCTAATCCCCCCCCTAAGGTTGTCCATCTGAACACATTGAACTTTAGATCTATACTTCTTATTCCAGACCATAGTTTCACTACTGTACATTAACACAGGTAACAACATACCCTCAAGTAAGGCCCTAGCCCACTCAAGAATTAGCCCCTTCACATCCACAACGATTTAATTACACCAGCCACCTTCCTGCCATTCACAACTTTTCCACTACACTCAGCATCACTCGTTCCCTTTTTATCCAACATATATCCTAAATATTTAAACTCAAACACTTGTTACAGCTGTTCACCATCTAACATAACTTCACACCGAGGACTGTCCTCACTCACAACCATAAACCTTGCTCTTACCACGTTTACTTTCAAACCCCTCCTTTTACACACCCTGCCAAATCTCTCTACCATTCCTCTCAAACTCTTCAGATTCACCACACAAAACCAAATCATCCGCATATAATAGGTAGGGCACCCTCTACTCTCTTCCATTCTCCATCATTCTAACACCATCCCCTGCTACCCCCACCTCTTATTCTTTCATAACCCCATCCATATACAAATTGAATAACCAAGGAGACATAACACATCCCTGCGTCACTCCGCTATTAAAATTAAACCAACCACTTTCGACCCCATTTATTCTTACACACGCCTCACTATCGTCATACATACTTTTGATTCCATTCAGAAGTTTACCACCAACACCATATATTAATAACACCTGCCATAAAGCTTCCCTATTAATCCTAACAAATGCCTGTTGCAAATCAATAAAACCTAAATACAATTTGTTGTTGTTCTCCTTCATTTTCTCAATCGTTGTTCCAAGTTAAAGATTTGATCCACACATTCTCTACCACTTCTAAATGCACCTTGTTCTTCAGCTATCAGTCCTTCAATCACAACTCACTCTTTCGACCAAAATACCAGTATCAATAAACTAATTCCCCTAGAATTCCTACAGTTACCCTTATCCCCTTACCTTTATATAAAGGTACTAGGACCGCTCTCATCCAATCCTTTGAAACTATACCCTCCATAAACGATTTGTTACACAACTTCTAAATCCAATCAATCACCATCTCGCCTCCATTCTTCATCATTTCACTGGTAATTTCATCTATACCTGCAGATTTACCATTTTTCAACTTTCTCACTCTACCCATTACCTCCTTTTTAATGAACTCATTCCTTTACAAAATAGCTACTCCCTCTGCACCATCAAAATCGCACACATTCACTGTCACCTCTTCATTACTGAAAATGTGATGCAGATTTTCTAAGTGTTTCCTCCACACTCCCCTCACATTCATTTCATCAGTTACGAAAGCACCCTCCCTATTCATTATTCGAAGCAGATTCCCCTTATTCTCATTCTAACCTTAAGCGCTTCCATCCAGAAGAGCTTTCTATTCCCTTATAAGTCCCCATTCATCCTCCATCCAAACTGTTTACTTACCTCTTTTCTCCTCCTATGTATACACCT
>JABUQX010039024.1:0-5000 GCA_015478945.1 Trachelipus rathkii
CCATTCAACAAATTCTCTTTTGCATACTCTTATTTTTGGAACAATAATTGCTAGAGATAGGTTTAAGATAATTCTCAAATATTTACATTTTTCGTCTGAAGAAAACTCAAATGATCCACAGTATAAGTTTATAAAAATTCTGGAACTCTTTGTGAGTAAATTTAAAACAAATTATATCCCTGAACAAAATATATCAATTGACAAAGCTCTTCCTTCAATGGAAAGGAAGACTACGATGGAAGAGAATATTCCCTTAAAACGAGCGTGATTTGGTATGAAGAGCTTCATACTTGCCGAAGCTAAATCTGGATATGTGTGGAATATTGCGGTATATACAGGAAAGGAGACTCAGTATCCATGTGGTATTCCAGGCCTACCGAATGACCTGACAAAGTCTACTAAAATTGTTCTTAATTTATGTGAACCTCTCATCGATAAAGGATATTGTATAGGAATGAACAATTTTTATGCATCCCCCGAATTATTCAAAATTTTGACTTCAAGAGCCACTGATGCAGGTGGCACTGTTCGATTTAACAGAAAAGGATTGTCACCACTGGTGTGCAGTAAGAAGCTCAAAAAAGGAGAAAATTATGAGCAATTCTTTTGAAAAATCATGCATCTTAAATGGAGGGATAAAAAATACGTTAACATGCTAAGCACACTCTGTGATAGCTCTATGGAGCGTGTTATTGTAGCTGGTAAAGAATGTCTTAAACCTACTCTATGCATAAAGTATAAAAAAGATCATATGGCTAGTGTAGATTTAATGGATCAGATTACATCTGCAGCTTCCATGATACGAAAAGGACTAAAAAAATATTACAAAAAGTTATTTTTTTTTTAGAATTGTCGAAATATGCATTCAAAACTGCCACTGTACATACAAAAAAAAATAATAAGAAAACACTCCTGGAATTTAAATTACAACAAATAGGTGAGATATTGAAAAAACACTCTGAGAAAGTTTATTGGTCGCGCAAAAGATCTGCAATTACTTTAGGAGAAAACCCATGCTGTCTAACAGGTAGACACTTTTCTAAGCACATCGAAGATAATGATGAAATAAAAAATCGCCAAAGAAGATGTAAATACTGTGCTCTTCAAAAGAAAGTTAGAAAAACAGTTTATTCATGTAATATTTGTGAAGTTCCCCTTTGTGTCATTCCATGCTTCACACTATATCATACCGATGTAAGATTACCAGAGTAATAGTCAGACAGAATTGAAATAAACTACTTATATATATATATATATATTATATATATATTAATATATATATAATATATATATATATATATATTATATTTAATATATATATATATATACTATATATATATATATATATTAATATATATATATATATATATATTGTATATTAATATATTATATTATATATATATATATATCAGAGGTGGGCGTTCCGCAATTTAAGTCCGCATTCCGCAATTCCGCAATTGCGGACTACCAAAAAAAATTGCGGAATTGCGATTGCGATAATTTGAAAAAAGTTGCGGAATTGCAGTTAGCGGAATGCCTAAATCATTCCGCAATTTAATTCCGCAATTCCACAATTCCGCAATTAGAGGACTACAAACCCTAAGATTTTTTTGTTTTTAATCCCTAAATTTTAAAAACAATGTACAATATACTAAGGCATGTATTAGTCTTAGATATGTACAAAAATAGTTTGGCAAATAAAAATAATTTCATTTAATTTGGACATTTTTGGTTACATATATATATATATATATATATATATATATATATATATATATATATATATATATATATATATATATAATATATATATATATATATATATATATATATAATATATATATATATATATATATATAGTAAATAATATATATTATATATATATATATTATATATATAACCTAACCTAATTGTAATTACTAATTAGTCATTGTTATTGTCCTCCTCCTCCTCCTCCTTCTCATCCCACTGGCACAACCTAGAAACACGATCCTCTGAAGAGTTCTGGGAGAACGAATTTTGAGGCCTAATGGAAGAAGAAGATGCTAGTTCTACTGAAAGAGCAAAAACCCTACCTGAGAGTGTTTAACTCTAGGACTGGCGTTGGAAACCATTGCTCGGAGAAATGGTTCTCTAGAGTGCTCTAGGGTTAAGAGTTTCGGGCCAGAGAAGATGCAGGACCCAAACTGACAGGTGCGAAAGTCTTTCCTGGGAGATTTATATATATAATATATATTATAATATATATATATACTATATATTATATATAATATATATATATAATATATTATATATATTATTATATATATATTATATATATATATATATATAATATATATATATATATTATATATAATTGAAGTTTAAAAAGAAAGAATGTTTGGAATTTATTAAAAGGAGAAAAGAAAAAATACATAAAAAGTGCATATTAGGAGAAAAAAAAAGAGGTAAATGAGCAGTTTGGAAGGAGGATGAATGGGAACTTACATGGGAATAGGAAGCTCTTCTGGAAGGAAAGCGCGAAAGGTTAAGCATGTGAATAAGGGAAATCTGCTTAGAATAATGGAAAAGGGATGGTGCTTTCGTAAATGATGAAATGGATGTGAGGAGAGAGTGTGGAAGAAACACTTCGAAAATGTGTATAACATTGGTGTAATTAAGAGGTGATAGTGAATGTGTTGGTTTTTTTGATGGTGCAAAAAGGAATAGATATTTTGGGAAATAAGGTAATTATAAGGAGGGCGGTAATGAGGTAGAAGTGAGAAGTGAAGAAAAGGGTAAATCTGCAGATTATAGATGTGAAATGCTGGTGAATGGATCAAGAACGGAGGGAGATGGTGATTGATTAGATTTGGAAGTTTGTAAAACAAAGCGTTTATGGAGGTATAGTTCCGAGGGATGGAGGAGGCAGTAATAGTACCCTTATATAAGGGTAAGGGAGAATGGGGGTGACTGAGTAATTATTTAAAGAAATTGTTATGTGAGGTTGGTAGGGAAAGATAATTATGCTGCGGTGTTTGGTCGAAAGAGCTTGCGCAAAGTGACAGAAGGACTGATGGTTAAAGACAGGTATCTTTAGGAGTGGTTAGAAGATGTGTCAATCAGATCTTTTGCATTGAAACAAATGATTGAAAAAAATGTGAGGGAGAAGAGAATAAATTGTATTTAGGGTTGTTATGGATTTGCAACCAGGGCGCATGAAGGATTAAATAGCGGAAGCTCTATGGCAGGGTTTAGTGATATATGGTGTTGGTGGTAGGCTCTGAATGGAATCAAAAGTATGTATTGACGATATGTGAAAGCGTGGTGTAAGAATAAATGGTGTCAATGGTGATTGGTTAGGATTAATAGCGGAGTGAGACAGGTTGTGTTTTAGGTCTCCTTTTGCAATTCAATTTGGTATTGGATGGGATTATGAAGAATTTCGAGCGGGATGGCAGGAAATGGTTTAGGAATTGATGGAGAATGGAGATGAGTGGAGGTTGCCCTACCTATTTTATGTGGATGATTTGGTTTTGTGTGGTGAATCTGAAGGAAGTTTGAGAGATTGGTAGAGAGATTTATCAGGGTATGTAAAAGGAGGGGTTTTGAAAGTAAACGTAGATAAGAGTAAGGGTATGGTTGTGTGTGAGGACAGTCCTCAGTTGTGAAGTTATGTTAGATGGTGAGCAGCTGGAACAAGTGTCTGAGTTTTAAATATTTAGGGTATGTGTGGGATGAGAAGGGAACGGATGAGGCAGAGTGTAGCAGGAAAGTTGTGAATAGCAGAAAGATTTTGCTGGTGCAATTAAATCGTTCGTGAATGTAAAGGGACTAAGTTCTTGAGTGCGTGAGGGTCTACATGAGGGTATGTGTGTTACCTGGTTATTGTATGTAGTGAGACTATGGTTTGGAATAAGAAGTATAGATCAAAGTTCTGTGTTCAGATGGGACAATCTTAGGGGCTGCTAGGTTGTAAGGAGAATTGATAAAATGAGGAATGACGTATTAGAGAGTTGTGTGGTGTGGAAGAAAGGGGTAAATGAGAGAATAAATGAAAGTTTATGCTAGATAAAAAAACGGTTTGTCATGTTGGAAAGGAATGAATGGATAGTCGTTTGGTTTAAGCGGATGTATAGTGCGAGTGGTGTGGGAAATCGACGGGCTGGGAGACCGAAGAGAAAGTGGAATGAGTCGGTGAACGAATATCTGAAGGATGGAGAAATGTGAGTTTGGCCGAGGCGAGAATAAAGGTGCCATAATAGGAGGGAATGGCGGGGGGATTGTGAGGGGTATGGTTGTGTCCCACCTGGGCCAAATGGATGAACCCTGTACATTGACGATCTTACCATGGTGAGCGGTCCGTCGCTGTCCCATGAGCTGTTAGGGTGGATTTTCTGACTGCGACATTTCTCACTAATTAATGGTAACTGAGGGGGCGGGTAAGAGCTGGGCTTCTTTTCGCACTTTTGTCATGTTCTTCTACTGCCTTTTCTTTTCCGAATGCTCGTTTTTACGGGGGGCGGCCCCCCCCAACCCCCCCCCTTTTTTTACCTTTTTTTTTGTCCCCATTCTTGGGATGATAGGAAGGAAGATAAAGAAAGAAAGAAAGAAATATATATATAATATATATATATATATATATATATATATATATATATATATTTAATATAGATATATATATATATATATATATATTATATATATATATATATATATAAATATATTATTATATATATATAATTATTATATAATATATATATATATATATATATATATATATTATATTTATTTAATATATATATATATATATATATATACTATTATATAAATATTATATATATTATATATATATAATATATATATAATATATTATATATATTTATAACATATTTAATATATTAATATTTATTATTTAGGCCAGCCTCCAGAAAGCATCATGCATGTAACTAAAAAATTATAACAGCTACAGGAAAAAAAAATAACATTTTTGATTTTAGCAAGCAATTTCATCGATGAAA
>JABUQX010039024.1:12500-15000 GCA_015478945.1 Trachelipus rathkii
CTTATTAGTATATATTTTTTTCATTCGCGCAAGAATATTGCGCCTGCGGGCGCACGCGGCGGGCGGTAACGCGGAAATATTGCGCCTGCGAACGCACGCGGCGGGCGGGAATGCGGCGGGCGGGGAACGCGCCGGGTCGCACCTGCGGGTGCGGGGCTGGCATCTTTTGCGGGTGGGGCTCATGCTGAGCCCTGGTGGTTAGCTTGTGAAACTAGGGTGAGACATTAATATAACTCTGTTCTTTGATGTAGGGTAGAGATGAGCCATCAAAGATGGATTTCATGCAAAGAATGATCATCCATATAGGATGTATCAAAGAGACGTCATCAAAGATGAGTATCAAAGATTGAACCTTCAAGTTGAGGCATCAATTGCGGAGGCATTAAATGCTGAGGCATCAAAGTTTGAGGCATCAAAGTTGAGGCATCAAAATATCGAGTGTGTGAGTGTAAGTGTAAGTGTATCTGTGTGTGGGTGCGAGTGTAAGTAAGTGTATATGGGCTAGTGTCTATGGAGAGTGTAAGTGCTTATATATAGTGTCATAGTGTTGTATTAAGTGTCATAGTGAATGGTGATAAGTGTTATAGTGTATGGTGTGTATGTTGTGTGCAAGTAATATATATATAATATATATATATATATATATACTATATATATATATATATATATATATTATATATATATATATATTACATCAGGGGATTTATTTATCCATAGTTTCACACAATATATATACACCAATCTATATATATATATATATATATGGCTATTTATAAGATGGTTGACTCCAGGAACGAAAATCAATAAAAAAATGTAACTTAATTTCAATGATTTGAGGTTAAATACATTAGTAAATACTGGATTTTTAAATGTAATTTAATTAATATTAAGAAAAATTAAAAAGAAATTGACATATATTTTTTTGTGCTTCACACCTATAGTCTTATAAAAATGAGTAGCTTTGGCCGTGCTTAGGCTATTTATTTCAGTTTAAATTTGATGAATGTATACGTAAAGTTTGTAGAAACACCTTGACAATAATAAATTGATATTTGATATTTTTATATATTTTATGTTTTGATCCGGGGTGGGGCCTTCGGCCCCCCCCCTCTATATCATCCCCCCCGTCCCCCGCAGAGCGGGGTGCCCCGCTCGCAAGCTCGCGGGTCCGGGGGGAGTTTTTTTTAAATAAAAATACCCATAAATTATAATAATAATCGAAAATCAAATAATAAAAATGAAAGAACTTAGAAAAAAATTAAATTCCTATTAAATAATAATAATTAATAAGTAATACATAATTAATAATAATAATAAATAATAATCATAATAAATATAATATATACATAATAATAATAATAATAATAATATTAATAATAATACTATAATATAATAATAATTAATAATAAAAATCTGTTAATTTCTTAAAAACTAAAAAATGCAAATAACGCTAATAAATAATAGAAATTGGCAGTAATAAAGAAAAGGCCCGAAATTCGTTGTTTTTCTTATCGAAAAATTTCCCCGTATAAATGGAGTCAACATCTTATAAATTGTCCATTATTATATATATATATATAGTATATATAATATATATATATATATAATATATTATATATTTATATAATATTATATATATATATAAGTGTTAGAAAAAGACTAAATCATAGTAGGAAGCATCCTAGCAGCTTGTAAATACACCAATCGATTGCGCATACCTTATAACCGTTAGGGGTAGACACCCTATTAGGGCTATTTCTAGGCTCAGGGAGGCTAGAAGGCTTGAAAAAAAGTGGCACTCAGTTGGCACTAGTGTGGCCACTCCATTGGCACTTGTGGCACTCCCTGGCAACTCATTGCACTCTTGGCCACTCTTGGCACTACTGTGGCAACTCACCTGGCACTCACCCGGCACTCACCCGGCACTCATAGAATAATCATAGAACACTAAATATACATCACTAGATAATACGTTCAAGGTTAGGAACGGAAATATGTGGGACGGTGTGGGCCACGAGTGGCAAAAAATTGGCGTGCGGCCAAAATTGACCCATGGTAGATTTGGCAAGGTCAAGGCCGAAATATCATTGGTCAAACAAGGGTTAAGACATTCAATAAAGAAGGCTAAGCCCTTAAGAAGGACAAAAAAATTACCGTGGGTCAAAATTGACCCATGGTATCTGGCAAGCTTTGGAGAAAAGGCCAAGGACAAAAAAGGTAAAGACATCAAAAAATAGGGCTAAGCCTCAAGGTGGCGAAAAATTAGGGTGGGCCAAAATTAGGGGTGGGCCAAATTGACCATGGGAAGACCAAAGGGTTGGTCGAAAAAATTAGGGTGGGGTACGTACAACGGTTGCTTACGCAACCGTTTGGAGCAACCCTTCTTCGAAGGGTTGCAAAAATTAGGGTTGCCGAAAAAATTAGGGTTGTCAAAAAATTAGGGTTGCTAAAAAATTACCGTGGGCCAAAATTGACCCATGGAAGACCAAAGGGTTGGTCG
>JABUQX010039024.1:20000-25000 GCA_015478945.1 Trachelipus rathkii
GGAGTGTGATAATATTGATAATAAATATATAATATAAAAGAAATAATAATCAATCAAATGTATGCATATTTGTGCGCATTCGAAATATGCGTGCAAACATACAAAACATTTAAATGAGGTAAAAAAAATAATAAATAAAATACATAAAGTAAAAGTACATTCAAATGCAAGCATATCCGATTATGTCCGTAGACATAAGCACGCATACAATACATTTGAAATTCATAAAATGCAAAATGTAAAATGGTATACATAAAATGAAAGGAACATTCAAATATAATCATATCTGATTATGGCCGTAGATATAAGCACACATATAAATATTTGAAAACAGGAAAATACAAAATTTATACATAAAATGAATGGTACATTCAAATATAAGCATAGTTGGTTATATCCGCTAGATATAAACATACATACAAATATTTGAATGCATAAAAATACAAAATGTTTCAAATAATGACGTAAATTAAAAATATTTTATATAAGTTTGTTTCGAGAATGTTATTTCACGCCTTGGGTTTTCTTTGTAAAGGAGGGTTCTTCTGGTTTGTTGCAGATCTGATTGTGGCAGGTAACTCGGATGATGTTGAAGGAGAACCTTGTGGCAAAACATCGGAAGATGACGAAGGGCCACCTTGTTGTACAACATCTGAGTTTATTACAGGAGGCATATATGCAGGTTTCTACCGATTAATGGAAACCATATCAGTTCTTCCCGTTGGGTACTGTAACTTGAAACATCGATCGAACCGTTGAAGCACAAGGAAAGGTCCGGTATAAGGAGCTTCTAACGTCTTCTTGATGCGATCGACGCGTACGTATACATGTGTACATGTTTTTAAAGCTTCAGGGATGAAAGAAACATCGCGTGACGTATGCAAAGGTGGAGATTGTCTGAAATCGAGTTCTTTCATTCTAGCGATGAATTTTTTCATAAAGACTTCAAATTCTTGTTTTGAAGAAGGATTTGAAGGAAAGAGATCCGCGGGTAATAAAGGTGTTTTTCCTATTACAGCTTGAAAAGGGGAGTAACCTGAATCATTAGGTATACATCGAAGGCTAAAAAGGATGATGGGCAAGGAGAGTAACCAATCAGTCTTTCTAGCCATGATTGCCGCTTTCAAAGATCGGTGAAACCTTTCGATTTTTCCATTAGCTTGGGCATGGTAAGATGACGTTCTAAGTCGATGGAAACCAATTAAGGAAGATAGTTCTGAGAAAAATTCACTTTCAAACTGAGGTCCGCGATCCGTGATGACATATAAAGGCACGCCGAATCTAGAGATCCATTGTAAGAAAGCGTAAGAGACAGATTTTGCAGTGGTGTTTTGAAGAGGAAAGGCTTCCATCCATCTTGTGTTTCTATCAATACAAGTGAGAAGATATCGAAATGTTGCTGAAGATTCTTGAATAGCGGTGGTTGAAGGTAAAGGTCCAACAATGTCAATGTGTACGGTTTCAAAGCGCTGGGAAGGAATTTCTAATGGGATAATAGGTTGCTTTGTATGTCAATGATCGTTGGAATTTGACATTGATTGACAACGATTGAGTCCATATACGAATATCTTTATCCATATTGGGCCAGAAGTAGCGCGTCTTCACTAATCGAAGAGAAGCTTTGACACCTGGATGAGACATGCCATGGAGATCTTGAAAAACTTGTTCACGATTTTGCTTAGGAAGAAATGGACGAGGATGAGGAGTAGTAGTTTCGCACCAAATTTGAAGATTGTCATAAAGTGGAAAAGCATGAAGTCTTGGCTTGTAAGTTTGTAATTCTTCATCAGTGGCTTGTGATCGTGCTATAGCAGGAAGATCAACTGGATCGATGGAAGTAGATGATATGGAGCGTGATAAAGCATCAGCTACAACGTTATCTGATCCTTTAATATATATAGCTATATATATATATATATATATATATTTAAAGAAATATATAAAATTAATATTTTTTATATAAATATATAAATATATATATATATATATAATATATATATATATATATATATATATATATATATATACATATATATATTTATATATATATATATATATATATATGATAGAAAGATGTCTTTGCTGGCGATCACTCTTTGCTGGATTTCTTCTATAAAAAGTGGAGACAAGGGGTTTATGATCTGTACACAAGACGACATTTCTACCTTCTAAAAAGTGCTTAAAATGAAGAACAGCAAAATATGCTGCTAAGAGTTCTCTGTCGAAGGCGGAATATTTTCTTTGTTGTGTAGTTAATTTCTTGCCGTAAAAATCAATAGGTATTGGTTCACCATCAATCATCTGATGTAATGCAGCTCCGATGGCGACTTGAGAAGCGTCAGTGACCAGTTGGAGATGAGTGACATCTAGATGAGAGAATTGGAGAGCTGCTGCGTCAGCTATGGCAGTTTTAATTTCCTGAAATGCTTTAGAGGCTTCCGGAGACCAAGTAAGAGGAGTAGATTTGTTAGGACAAAGTCTGGCCAACTCCGAAAGCGGATAAACTAAATGAGCAAAATTAGGAATCAAACGACGATAAAATCCTACCATACTAAGGAAACGACGAAGGCTAGAATAGTCAGCTGGCAAAGGATAGACGGAAATTTCAGACTTCTTAGATTCCTGTGTACTAAGAGATATGGTAACCTAAAATATCAAGAGAAGATTGCAATAATAAGCACTTAGGAACAAAAATACGAAGGTTGTTATCATGTAAAATTTGAAATATTTGACGCAAATGTTCTTTGTGTTGTTCTTGATTCTCTGAGAAAACTAATAAGTCATCCAGATACACAAAAACAAAAGGAATATCACGAAATATTGAATCCCTAAAGAGTTGGAAAGTAGCTCCAGCATTACGAAGACCAAAAGGCATAGAAACAAACTCAAAAAACCAAAAGGTGTCCTAAGGGCAGTCATATCTGTGTCTTCTGGATGAATAGGGATTTGATGATATGCCCTGAGAAGATCTACTTTACTGTATACATGCGTACCGTGAAGTTTATGAGACAAACTGTTAATATATGGAAGAGGATAACGATCTGGTTTTGTCACAGAATTTAAAGTTCTAAAATCACCACATGGACGCCATTCACCTGGAGCTTTCTTAGGAACGAGGTGAAGAGGTGATGACCAGGGGGATTTAGAAGGACGAATAATACCAGCTTTTAAGAGAGTATTAAACTCAGTTTTTGCAACTGCTAATTTATCCTCTGTTAGACGACGAAATTTAGCATAAACAGGGGGAGCGTCACTTGTCTCTATACGGTGAAAAATTTTAGATTTATACTCAGAATTTTGTAAGGGATTAATAGGTGACGTTAGAGATGGGAAATCCTCCAAAAGTTGAGTTACTACTGGATGAGAAGGAAACGTATTAAAAATGGGAGATGGCACAGAACCATTTAGAATTCGAATAGGAGCCTGTAGGTTCGTAGTGGAATCCAAAATAAGTTTTTGACCACAATCCAAAATTAATTTAAAATGATGGAAGAAATCCATGCCGAGAAGGGGGGTTGCTATGTCTGCAACTAGAAAGGTCCATTGAAATTCACGGCGAAGGGATGGTAACGTAAAAAATGCTGTAAGTTCACCATGACACTTAATAGGAGTATTATTAGCTGCAGTACATAAAACTGCGGTAGGAGAAAGAGAAAAATTACGTGCCATTGATGTAGGAAGAGCTGTTATACTTGCGCCAGTGTCGACTAAAAAGTCTATGGTTTTTCCAAAAATACAAACAGCAGTTTTGAAATGCGAGCCCAAGATGGCGCTTATTGGATCTCGCTCTATTCGTTTTTTGAAGTAGGAACAGGTGATGAGGCACGAGAAGATGCAGGTGAAGAAGGTCTAGAAGAGGGATATATTTGTAAGCCTTGTTTGTTTGGCCATTGACACCAAGGCTTGCAATTCCGAGTTTGTGTACCAAAATATAAGTGCGATCGACAAACTTTAGGTTTCTGATCGCTATGAAACGGAATAGAAGATTTCGAAGTAGAAGCTTTATGAAAATTGTTAACAGGATTTGTAACTACAGGGGCGCAGCTGCTGCAGTTTGAGATACGAAGATTGTCAATTTCAAAAAGATTCGTGGAATAATTGCGCCTAATTGTTCCAATGAGAGAGAAGTTTGGGCGGCAATAACAGGACGAATAGAGAAAGGAAGAGCGTCAAGAAAACGAAGGCGCACGATATCTTCACCGACATTTAATTTAGATGCTAAATTTAAAATGTCGCGAAGATACGCAGACGGTCTACCAGTAAAAGGTTGTTTGGACAGTAGCTCCTGAAACATTTCTGTTTTGCTCTGTTCGAATAGGGAAATGATAGATTCCTTGAGGGAAGAATAATTTTTATTCTCGAGTTCAGAAGGAGAAATGCGAGAAACAACTTCTGCAGGAAGATTAGAAAGAGTGTGATAAAAACGAGTTTGTTCCGAAGTAATTTTAGCAAGGAAAAATTGGACGGCAGCCTCTAAAAATACAGGAACTTTAATCCTTACCTGAGCCAAAGCAGCAGTGTCCGATTCCTCGTTGTCCGGCATTGTGATGCAGTTACTGTTGCTGATCTGGAGTGTTCATCTTCTTGTTCTTCAATTGAATAACTCTACGGTCACCAATTATATAGGGATGGACTTGGAGTGATGTAGGTGGTCTCTTCTGAAGTCCCATATATAAGTAAATGATGAGAATTTAAAAGTTTTGTAGTTCAATAACTACGCCAGCAACGAGATAGGCCACTGAATATTAAAATTGTCTTTTTATGAATTCGAAACAAAGTTTAGGATTTATTCCTTTAGTAAAGCGCAGAACAAAGTTCGGCAAAACGTTATCATTTTAAGAATGGATACAAAGGTTCCGGGGAAAGAAAGTTTCCTAATAGTTATTTCTTTAAAACAGAGGAAACAAAGTTTACGATTATTATTGCTTTAATAAGAGTAACTCAAAGTTACTATAGGATTTAAAACAAATACAAAAACAAACGACGATTTATTCAACAAA
>JABUQX010039025.1:0-15000 GCA_015478945.1 Trachelipus rathkii
ATAACTACGAGATATATATATATATATATATACAGTCGAACGAGACAGCTTTTGAAATAAAAAAGTTTTTAAAGAAGACTAAAGTGTCCTTTTTTTTTAAAGCAAGCATATATATATATATATATATATATATATATATATATATATATATATATATATATATATATATATATATATATATATATATATACTCTGAATATATATATATACGATCCAACGAGACTACAGTGTTTTTTTTAAAGCAAGCATATATATATATATATATATATATATATATATATATATATATATATATATATATATATATATATATATATATATATATATATATATATATATATATATATATATATATATATATATATATATATATATATATATATATACAAATAATTAGTGAATGTCTTTTTTTTTTTTTAAAGTTTTTTAAAAACGAAAGCATATATATATATATATATATATATATATATATATATAATATATATATATATATATATATATATATATATATATATATATATATATATATATATATATAACTATATACTAAATATATATATATATATATATATATATATATATATATATATACAGATATATATATATATATAGTATATATATATATATATATATATATATATATATATATATATATATATATATATATATATATATATATATATCTATATATACTATAACTTACCTGTAAACTGTAACAAAAGTAGACAAATATATATATATACAGTCGATCGAGACTACAGTGTCTTTTTTTTAGAAAGTTTCTTAGCAATTCGAACAAGACTAAAGTGTCTTTTGTTTTTTAATTAGGAAGTGCTCTTTTTATAAAACTTTAAAACATATTTAGAAGCTGCCGTAGCTTATGTTTTTATTAAAATTAAGCAAATTTTGTGTTAATTTTAAGACGAAGCGTAATAGTAATAGAAAGTTACCGATAGCCAGTGTTTGCATTCGTTCATTTTTGCATAATTTTAGCGATAGTTTTTTTAGCTGTTTCTAAAAGAATTTGTTTTATTTCTTAAGAGAAGATGGCAACGAAGCCAAATTCAGATGATGAGGAGATAGGTGATAAGGAGGTGAATAAAGTGGATTTAGAAGGTGATAAAGAAGAGAAAGAGGCCGAGTTGGCCCGAAGAAGGAGGCATGAGGAATCGGTAAGAGACAAGCCAAGAGGGCCAGAAGCCCCTCCAAGACTAAACCCGGTTGATTTAGCCAACATGAACCTAAACCCTTCACACACTTTCTCCCTAAAACCTAATTTTCAAGCAGAAGAAACTGCCCGGAGGGACAGTACTCAAAGATTTTCTCAGCAATCAGTTCTTTTAGACAACACGACGAACCCATCAGCTAAGCAAGGTACAGAACCTATCATGACTCACCGTAAGTCTTATGCAAATTGGAGTGATAGCGGGAACTATCACACAAAGAAGCCGAATGGAAATACATGGGAGAGCTCCATAAACATTTCCATGACTCAGCCAAGATTTGACAGCCGATCTTTCAACCCAAATCAGATATGGGGACAGATCTCCGCCCCTACCGGACCCCATATGACGCAGCCACAACAAGGGAATATCCCTTGGGGATGGTCCGGCGGAGACCAAGCACAAACGTATGCCTCCATAGGGCAGGGTAGCCAGGACCAAGGTACCCATCCACCCCAAGAAGCAGGGTTTGGATATAATACAGCATCTCAGTCCAACACCACCCCCCTCTACCAGACAAACCTTTTTAGTTCAGCGTTTCCTGAGGTGCCAGAGGATTTAAAGCTGTTTGGTTTGAATTTGAACACCAAGACCTGGCAAGGCATTAGCTTTAACGAATACATATCGACCCTAAATGAGCGATTAGGCATGTTAGGCCCCCTAACAGAAAATCGGAAAATATTGTTTGCTAAATCAATGATATCGTCCAAGCTCGAGTCCGAAGCCAGAGATTATTTGCTCCATGATCCCACTTTTTCTAGCTGTATAAGGTTAGAAGATTTCCTTTTGCAGTTACGAATTTTTTTACAACCAGACAGTAAGGATACGATTTTTGATCTTTTATTGCAATTTATGTCCTATCAGAGAAACAAGGAAATGACATTTACTGCCTTCATTATAGAACTAAAGAATATCTTGTGGAAGTACCAAGTGAAAGTTTGCGAGATAGATGCCACAGCAGGATTTTTACCTAAGCACGTAAATATCATGGTGACAACAAAAGTATTAGAGAACGTAAGAGATAGAAGGGATGGTGAGAGACTGAGAGAGAAGATTTTAAAAGTTTTTGATGCAAATATAAGCATAGTAGAGCTGTTGGAAAAATTTGCACAAATTTCCCGAGTTACTAAAAGATAATCAGAGAAGACAGATAGAGCATAAGACTGCCAAAGTATTTTTAGCTAAAGATAAGCCAGAAAGCCAAAAAACGATTGAGTATGGAGATTCTCAAAGGAGACCAAAGAAAACCTCTTACAGACAAAGATATGAGGATAAAGAGAAAAAAGAAGCCAAGCCAGAATTCGTCTCCCGAAAAAATGGAGGAATTTTTAAAAGAATGACGGAGGAAGAGTTGATGAGAGAACAGGACTGGTGTTTTGATTTGTGAGATCAGTTGGACACTCGGAAAAGGCATGCGAGTGGAACTCCCCCTACTGCCGTTACTGTCGAAAGCCCCATAAGAGAAAATCAACCGCCGCCTGTAAAAATGCCCCTTCTTGGAGACCTTCTCCCGATGTAGATCAAATGTTTATTCCGTTTCATAGCGCGGAAGATTTTGAAAAGAATCAGAAAGCAGAAAGGAGGAGTCAAAAGACCCCCTCAAAAGAAAGAAGAATAGCGAGAACCTATGTAACCGAAGGAGATTGGATAGAGAAAGACCTCGAAGAGGAGGAAGAAGAAGAAGAAAGATATTTTGCCGACCCAAGAATCTCAGTTGACCGAGGAGATTCTGGTCAAGCAAGAGTTGGATTTGAATAGAAATCCACAGAAGGAGGTCTCTGGCAGGTGAAAGCACCAGTGCAGTCCAGAACCCCATTATATAAGCAACAGTGCTTAAAAGGGAGCTAGGTAACAGTACCTAACCTAAGAAAAGAGAGGCAACAGTGCCACCAAATAGAAAGCTAAGTGGAAAGCCACAGTTTTTTTTAGAATATTTTCGGCAATAAAGTTTGCTAATTTAAGTTTTAATAGAGAGGAGAATAACGCTTTAAAGTAAGCTAGGCGACAGTGCCACGTTCCTCAAAGGTGCCTTGTTGAAAGCAACAAGCAGAATGCCTCGAGTGGCATTCACCATTCTTTTTATTATTAAATCGAAGAAGGGAAATAGACAGCCACACACACATATATATATATATATATATATATATATATAAAATATATATATATATATATATATATATATATATATATATATATATATATATATATATATATATATATATATATATATATATATATATACGCGAATATGTAGGTATACATTTAGGTCTTAGGATGATGAGCACAATCCTCCGAGAAAAAGATTTAAGTTGGTTCATCTCGGCCAGGTCCTTTTAAGGGAAGTTACCCATTGGGCCGAAAGTTTTGCCTGAGTATTTCCCCTTAAAACCCTGTTTTGTCAGATGTTACCTAACGACGCTCTAAGGTCATGTCCTTTTAAGGGAAGTTACCCATTGGGCCGAAAGTTTTCCCAAGTATTCCCCCTTAAAATTGAAGTACCGAGCAGATCTTTGGATGTTTTTAGGATGAGTGCCACAGTGTTTACTGCGATCTTTAGTATTTAATTGTTTCCTCTTTTTCAATTTATTAATGAAGTTTTTTTTACAAAGGTTCAAATAGCAGTTTTCCAAAAAAGGAGGCTCATACAGTTGAGACGGCCCTCCAAAAGAGAATTAAAGGAGATATACAGTTATTTCCTGCAGCGTTGATTTTAATGTCCCGATGGACATATTTGATGACAATATTTTTATTTGATTTAAAAATGTGTTTCGTTTTTTTTGCTCTTTTAGACTAAGAATGTATCTATTTTTATTTTAAAATAGAGTAGCGGTTAAGAAACTGTTCCGATGAACATTTTTTTTTATGTTTTTTTTCAGAATTAAAAATATCTTTTTTAATAACGTAATTGAGAAATTTTTGCTAAATCATTCGGTTCTGAATTTAAAAATATAAGTTTTGATCATTTTGTTTGGATTTCTTTATAACGACGTTAGTTTCATTCCAAACACATAATTTTATATATAATTTTATAATTATATAATTTTATATATATATATATATATATATATATATATATATATATATATATATATATATATATATATATATATATATATATATATATATATATATATATATATATATATATATATATATATATATATATATATATATATATATATATATATATATATTAGACATGTATATTTAAGCATGTACGCGAACGAGAATATTTCGATCACCTGTTCGAACAAGGTCACCGAGTGTGGAATTCACACACAAAGAAACGGCGTATTGATCATATGATCGTAAAATGACCTTGGAAAGAGAACTAGACGAAAGACGGAAGAGAAGAAAACAAATTCTTTTCCTCTCTCTTTAACATTTAGATATAAAATTATTTTGCGTATATTGATTAAGTTTAAAGAAATTTAAAGAAAATACCGCTTTGTACTAGTGATTTTAATTGCTAAAATCACAGTCGAATATGACTATAAATATAATTTTCTTATTTTTCTTGGTATAAATTTAAAACATATTTCACTCCTGTGGGAGGGCAAATGCATTTTTCCGTTAAAAATACGCGCAACGTCCCCTTAAAAAACAAAAAAAAATATAAGAAAAGATGCTAGCTTTATTAATTTCTTTTTACAGCTTCATTAATTTTAATAAGTAGTTTTACTAATTTAATTTTAATTTGATTTCATTTTATACAACTTCAGTAGTTTTACAGTTCTTCTAACACTTTTATTAATGATGCTCAGCTTCATTTTTTTTAACTTTATTTTTTAATATAACTTTAGAAAAAATATTCTTAGCATTGTAATTCTACAAACTAGTTTACAATTAAGCCAGTAATTGCTTTGTTTTAATTAACCATTAACTTTAATGTTTACCGCTTTGTTTTGAGTAATTTTAAAGTTTTTTTTATTTAAATCATGATTTTTGATTTGGCGACCATTTAATTTTTAAGAAAAACTAACCTTATCTAGTAAGCGAGAATAGTTTTAAAACAAACATAGCTTATTAAGTACTGATTTTTTTTAAGTAGTTGGTATCACGCGATATTAACATTATTAACCATTGCTTTAATTTTAATTTGCTTTAATTTTTAAGCAACAACCTCAAAACCTTATGCCTTCTTAAGAAACGTTTAACTTAAAGTAACAAATCAGACGAAAAAATTTTAAATAAATATTTACAGGAAATTTAAAAAATGATTTTAGGAGATGAATCTATAGTAATGCATTGCAACCTGAAACGTTGGTATGCGTTTACCAAATTTAAACCGACATTAAAATGTAAATTTTGTCTCAATGTACCGCCTCATTGGAGACAAACAAATGATGAATGCTAGGTATGCTGTTTTTCTTTGGACATAATGCACACCTATGTTGATTAATACAAATCTTTCAGATGAAGATTCCTTCTGGAGGGGGGACCTTTATCGTAACAGTTTGTACTTGTACCAAACATTCAAATCAACATAGATGTTAGGCGCCAAAACTCTTACATGTTCAAACAAAACACATTCCTTCAGGAGTTCCCACGATCCAAGCTATGACTCGCCCTAAGAAATTCCTAAATTTTACAAACAAATCGTGCGTGGTAACATATCAAATAAGGCATACATCTCCTCAAACACCTCTCTTCTTAAGATCCAAAGTTCTGTAACCTCCATTCAAGGTTGTAACTTTATTTTGCAATTTCTCCTATGAAATTCGTTTTTGAACGTTTTCCTACGCATTCTTACCTCATGACTAGCAATGAGTAAGAAGCCTCCGAGTTCCTTCACAAAATTAGAAGCCGCATTAGCTCTGCCGCAGTGGAACAGAATAGTTCGGGGTTTAAAAGTGGCTACGAAAGAACGAGTGAAAGGGGGGCGTGAATTGTGTTCGAGGCAGGGATATATTTTTCCTAAGTTACTTATCAAGCCATTGTGTATTAATATATTTATATATATATATACATACTATATTATATAGATAAATTCTATAATAATATAATAATATATATATATATATATATATATAAATATTATTTAATAAATATTATATATATATATATATATATATATATATAATATATTATATATATATATATATATATATATATTATATATATATAAGACATATTATGTATATGTAATATATATATATTTATATCATATATTAATATAAATATATATATAACATACGATATTATATTAATTTATTAGTATATTATATATAAGCACAGATTATGTAGTGATATATATACCTTTAATAGTTTATATACTTTATTATAACCCATTCTTTTCTTTTTTAAATTTAAAAATAATACAGGCATTTTATATTAAATGACACGAGCGTGTCCCGCAGTATCCATGGGTTTTCCAAACAGCCTCTAAAGGAAAAGTGGAGGTAAATTTTAATCCTAATTTATCTTTATTTCAGAAGGTTATCTAATTTTAATATAATTGAAATTTATTTTATAACCATTTTTGTTGGATGATAAAAAGGTCACCTGAAATGTATAATTTATTCTTGATGTCATAAATTTTAAAAATACATATAAAGTGATCTTAACTAATTTTAAATATAATTAATTATTCATTAATGATTATATTGAAATAGTTTGGTGAATGCGATAATTTTATATGATTAATTATTATTGATTTTATAAATTATGTATAATTATTTAACTTCTACAATGTTGTACTACAATTAGTTAACCATAATTAGAATGTCCCATTTATTCCAAAATTATCCATTCTCCGCAGGTTGTTGTAACGGGTTTGTTGGTAACGGGTTTGTTATCACAAACTTTTGTTATTATGGGCTTATGTTATATGATTTTTTACTTTGTGGAATAAACCAATCCAATCAATAAAGAATAAGAAGCAGCGTTTTTATTCATGACAACCATTTAAAGACGATGATGCCGAGTGGCAGACAAAAAATCCGTTAACTGCCGAGCTTTGACAGGATGAATCCGGAGGGATCCGGATGTGGAACTTCCGTTGCAGCAGATGTCCGTAGCAGCCACCCAAACTAAGCCCCACAACCTTCACTTCAATCTATATATATATATATATAATATATATATATATAATAATTAATATATTATAATATATATAAATATATATATATATATATATATAATAATATAGATTAATATATATAATATATATATTATATATAATATATATATATATATATATATAATAATAATATTATATATATATATATTATATATATAATATAATATATGTAATATATATATAATACTATACTATATATAATATATCTATATATAATAATATATATAGATATATTATATATATATATATATATATATATATTATATATATATAATATATATATATATATATATATATATATATATACTAATATATATACTACTATTCGACATAATAAAGACTTCTGCTTCAATCAATTAATGCAATAAAAAAAACATAAATACATAATTGCTAAACAACAAATCTCATTCCTCAAAAACATGTTCTGCGAGATAACACAATATAAGCTCTTAACATCTACTCGAAACCTCTTTTCAAATAACAAACGTCTTAAGACATACAACACGTGCTTTAAAACGTTAACAAGTCTTTGCAACAACAAAATTCCCGGAGTCAACAAACGGTAATTTGAATACACCCTCCTAATGAATCCTATTCTCTGGACAGCAGAAACCCAATAAATGTAGGGAATAACACCGCATTGTACTTGATAAATCTTGACTTCAGAATTACCTTATCCAGCCACTGACGATGATCATACTGTCCAAAGTTGTTTACCGCATCTAAAATAATGACAGTCACTCTCGATTATCAATAAATATGCAATGGGATCTGAAGGGATCCTATTAATCTGGAAACAAACATTGACTACAAAACCTTCAATATCAACGAAAGTGCCAAAATGAGCACTGTTTTTAGTTAGGAGCAAGATAGCATTAAATACAATTACATTAGACCAATAAAATAAATAAGAAATATTGCCTTTGAAAATATGACACACCTAATATATAATAATATATTATATATAGAATATATATATATATATAATATATATATATATAATTATATATATATATATATATATTATATATATAATAATATATATATAATATAATATAATTATAGATATATTTATATATCTATAAATATATAAATATATCTATTATATATATTATAATATAATATAATATATATATATTATTAAGAAATATAAATAATATATATTATATATATATATATATAATAATATATTATAATATATGTATATAATATATATATAATATATATATATATAATATAATATATATAATATTATATATTATATATATATAATAAATATATAATATAATATAATATATAATATATATATATTATATATAATATATATGTAATATATATATATAATATATATGATATAATAATATATACTATAATAAGTAAATATATATATATAATAATATATATATATTATATAGATAATATAATATATAATATATATATATATATACTATATTATAATAATATACTATATAAATTATTAAGTATATTAAATATAAATAATATAAAATATAATATATATATAATATAAATAAATTATATAAGTATATATATTATATAATAATATATATATATATAAGCTATATATATATATATATATATAATATATATTTTTTTATTAATGAAAATTATATATAAATATATGTACCCATATAAAATTTTCAAAACTAGATATACTTTAATCAAAAAATTATATATATTTTCAAAACAATCATATTCCGTAAATAAATTATTATATATATAGTATAATATAATATAATTATATATATAAATATATAATATAATATAATATATATAAAATATATAATATATATAAATATATAATATTATATTTAATATATATATATATATATATAATATATTATATATATAGAATAATAATAATATATATATATATAATATATATTATATAATATATATATTAATATTATATATATATATATATATTTTGTGTAATATTTAATATATAGTAAATATAAAAATATTTGTGAATAGTAAAGGAGTCTCAATATTAATTATCAAAACAAAAATCTAAAAACGTAGCCAGTTTATTTATATTCCACAGATTTACCGAAGCACGAATGCTTAGCAATCCACCAGAAATAACTACGACACCAACAAAAGAAAACAAAACACAACAAAATCTTAATGCAAATAGAAAACGCTTATTGCTTAGACAATGCAAACTTCTAGCCAACGTTCAATATTGGAGATGTGAACTGCACAAGAAATAATAAAACAAATCTTAAAACTTAAGTTTTTAAATAGATATTATAATTCAACCTTTGATTGATATCTTTTAAATATTAAAAGACAAAGCAAACCAGTCAACGCTTACTACGCACTGCGCAACGAAGAAAACTTAAGTGCAGCTGCGAAAAAACTAGAACGGTTAAACAACATAAAAATATTAATTTGCAAACCAGCTTGTTATTTGTGGATAATAATTTAAAATATCTGCGAAAAATCACACACACCTATTTTATAAATCATATAAAATATAAACATAAATAATTAGACTTTAATATACGAAAGCTTTTAAAATAATAAAATAATTTAAAATAACACATTAAACTGTACAAAACGAGCAGACGACTCTTTTAAACAAAACAAAAAAATATTTTAAATTGCAAACTGCATCAAAACCGTATGTCACATAACCAATTATCATTACGTCCATTACTCAGGTATTCAAGTAGGAAAAAAGTCTCTCTCGCATATCCAAAAATAACCTTTTATACACGACCGTAGATGACCTGATACATTGACGGACCAATTGTGAACACAACTCAATCTAAAAGACAAATTCTTACAAAACTCTTTCTTTCTACACGGCATGTAAATATAATTACATCATAATAGAAAAATGGAGGTTCAATAGGGGCAAAGCAATCTTTTTTTTGGTTGGGGCCCCCATAAAAAAAAATAAAAACAACAAAAGGCTTCTAATATCCTTACATTCAAATGATCACTGCCAGCCCATTATTGTGCTTCACACCTGTTTTCACGCAATTACTATTCTAAAATAATAATGTACATTCTCTCATACAAAAAATGCATAAACTTAATAATTAATTAAATCTATTATATAAAAATATAAATAATATATATATAATAATATATATAATATATTATATTATATATATATATATATAGAATATATTATATATATATAATATAATATATATAATATATTTATATATAATATATAGATATATATATAATATAAATTAATAAATATATAAATTATATAATATTAATATATAGTATACTATATATAAATATATATATATAATAATATATATATATAATATATATATAATATATAAATAAATAATAGAATTCACTAATATATCTATATATATATATATATAATATATAATATATATATATGTTTATAATAAATATATATATAGTATATTATATTATAATATATATAATATATATATATATATTATATATAATATATATATATATATATATTTATATATACTATATATATATATTATATATAATATATAATAATATATATATATATATATATATATATAATAATATATATAAATATAAATATATTATATATAATATATATACATATATATATAATATATTTACGATAAGGAATATATACTACTATAGTATATACTTATACGAGGAATACTATAAATATATATATAAAATATATATATATATAAAAATATATATATATATTAATATATAATATATATTATACAATCATAAATATGTGACGAAAAATGTTTTATTTATTTTTTTTATAAAAAAAAAGATTTATAATAAGATTTTCTTTTTAAATAAAACATTAAGACTATATTATATATACAATATATATAGATAAAATATATAGTATATTATATATATATATATAATATATATAAATATATTATATATTATATATATTCGGTGTTTACCTCTACTGTCAAACTACGTCTTACTCATTTAATATCATAATAATAAAAATAATAATAAAATATAATAAATAATAATAATAATAATAATATAATAATAATAATAATAATAATAATAATAATAATTAAATAATAATATAATAAATAATAATAACTTATCATATATAATATAAATAATAAAACTATAATAATCAAAAAATATAAATAAAAAAATAATATAATTAATAAATAATAATATAATAAAACTAATAAAATAATAATGACAAACAAGGAAAAAGGAAAAAAAAATAATTCTTAAATAATAATATAAATAATAATATAAAATAAATCATCAAAAATAATTAACTTGATTGTCGCGGATGCAAACAAATTTGGTGTCTACTTCCATAGATGACAGATAAAGCTGGGATTTGTCAGGCAATAACATTATCTTAGATAAGGTTTTCATCTTGAAAAAATCAATCAAAAAATCAAAAAATATAATATTAAAATATAATACAATAATAATGATAGTGGTAATAATAAATAAAATTAATAACAAAAATAATAATAATAATAATAATATAAAAATAAAATAAAATAAAACAATAATCTTTTTAATAATAATAATAATAATACTATCATTTAAAATACAAAATAAATATATAATATAATAATCAATAATAATATAATTAATAATAATAATAATAATAAAATAATTATTATTATTATTATTAATTTTTATTAATATTATTATTTATATATTATTATTATTATTATATTATATTATATTATATATATTATTATTATTAGTATATTATTATTATTATTATTATTATTATTATTATTATTATTATTATTATTATTATTATTATTATATTATTTTTTTTTATTTTAATAATAATAATTATTATTATTCTATTTAATTATTTATTATTATATTATTATATATATTATATACTACTATTATTAATTATTATTTATTTTTTATTATTATATTTTTTATTTATTATTATTATTATATTATTAATTTATATATGGTATTATTATTATTTTATTTATATATTAATTATTATTATTATTTTATTATTATTATTTATTAGTAGTATATTATATTATTATATTATATCAAATCATTTTACTATATTATTATTATATTATTATTAGTAATTATATTATATATTCATTATCTATTATTATTATATTATTATTATTCATATTATTATATATTTTTATAAATTATTATTATTGTTATTATTCACCTTTTTAATTACTTATTGTTATCCATAATTGTCGGGTTCAAAAGGACACGACACTGTGTGCAATTAGTAGACCCTTTTCAGTACTAGGTGAAAATTTTTTACAATTAATTGCTATAATGTAGTTGTAAAATATTGTAATATGTAAATAATGTAATTTTTCTTATCTGAATAAAGTTTTAAAATTGAATTGAAATTATTATTATTGAGTAATATTATTATAATATTATATTAATTATTATTATTCTTATAAATAATTAATTTTTTATTATATTATTCATATATTTTTAATATTTTTTTATATATTTTTTTTAAATAAATTTTCGATTCTTATTATATTAATATATTATTATTATTATTATTATTATTATTATTATTATTATTATTATTATTTATTATTATTATATTATTATTATTATTATTATTATTATTAATATTATTATAATATATTATATATTCTTTTATAAATTATTATTAGAATATTTTATTAATATTATTTTATATATATTATATTATTCATTATATATTATTAATTGTTATTATTAACTAATTATTATTATTATCTCATTATATTATATAATTATCTATATTATATTTATTATTATATATTATTTATTAAGTATTATATTATTATATTAATTATTATATTATATTATATTGTATTAAGTATTACTATTATAATATTATTATTATTATTTTTATTTATTATTATTATATACTTATTATTATTATATTATTATTATTATATCATTATATTTATTATATTATATATTATATTATTGTTATATATTTATATTATTACATATTATTATTATTATATTATATTATTAATATTATACTATATATTATTATATTCATTATTATATTATATTATTATCTAATTAATATTTATATTATATATTATATTATTATTATTCATTATTATTATCATTATATTATATTATTATTATTATTATATTATCATTATTTTATATTATTACTATTATATATATTATTATATTATATTATTATATTAATATATTATATTTTATTATATTATTATTAATTATTGTTATAGTTATTAGTGTTTACTACTATTATCATTAATTATTATTAATTTATATATTATATTTATTATTATATTATATTTGGTTAATTTGTATATTGTAACTGTTATTGGAGTTATGAAACCTCATAGCTACTACCCTTAATCGATAGCCCAGGTTTAATTTCAAATATCAATTACTAATATTATTATTGTACATTATACAATTAAAATTAACATAAAGGAAAGCATCCAGCGTATGTTATGCCAATAATAAGCTGTAATTTATAATGATGCAAATATAAATAATGAATAAATAGTATCGGGGCTCAAGGCCACACACGTGTGCAATTAGAATCCCATTCAGATAAGCGGCAATTGAATACTAATTTTATTAGCTTATTGAAATTTAATAATATAAAATAATGTGTCTCTCTGTTATTAAAGGATGAAAATTATTATTATTATATATTATTAATTATATATTATTATTATTATATTATTATTATTATTATTATTATTATTATATTATTATTATTATTATTATTCATAATTATATCATATTATTATATATTATTATTATTTTAATTATATTATTATATTCATATTATTAATTATTATTATACTATTATTGTATCTTATTATTATTAATTATTATTACTAATATTTTTATTATTAAAAACTTATTGTATATTATTATTAATATATTATATAATTATTATTTATTATTATATATATTATATTATATTATATTATTATTATTATATATTATATATTATATTTTTTGATTTTGATTTTGATTTTTTCAAGATCGAAAACCCTTAATCCTAAAGATAAATGTTATTTGCCTGACAAATCCGCAAGCTTTATCTGCTATATGAGTACGACCACCCAATTGTTTGCCATCTCGCGACAATCAGAGTATAATAATTCCACACTGTGTGCAATATAATAATAATAATTAATAATATATAATAATAAAATTAATAAAAAATAATAAAATTAATAATCAATAATAATAATAATAAAAAATAAAAAAAATAAAATAATAATTATAATGTAACTTAAATAATAACTTATACTAATAATAATTTGAATAAAAAATAATAATAATAATAATAATAATAATATAAATAAAAATAATTATAAATAATAATCACAATAATAATATATAATAATAATAATAATAAAAAATAATAGAACAATAATAATATAATAATAATAAAATAAAATAATAATAATAAAAAAAAATAAAAATAATAATAATCAATAAATAAAATAATAATAATAATAATAATAATAATAATAATAAAATAATAATAAAATATAATGATAAATAATATATATAAAATAATAATAATATATAATAATAAAAATAATAAAATATAATATTTATAATATTGAAGAGGGTAAATATTTATAGTAAATTAAATTAGCAATTAAATAATAATAAAAAATAAAAAATAAGAATGTAATAATCACTTATAATATAAAATAATCATAATTAAAA
>JABUQX010039025.1:25000-30114 GCA_015478945.1 Trachelipus rathkii
TATAAGATAACTACTATATGCTTATATAATATATATCAATAAATTCCATAACAACAGTAATCAATATAGTACAAAGAATATTCTATAGCTTTGTATTTAAATATCTTTGTTATAGTAAGTTAGCTTTGTCATTTATATATAATATAATATATACATATATTAATAATAATATATTATATATATATTATATATATATAATATAAAGAATATTATAAATATAATAATAATATATAATATAATATAATTAATATATATATATTAAATATAATATAATATAGTAATATCTATATATAAATATATATATATAATTATAATATTATATAATGGATATATATATATATATATATATATAGATATATATATATATATAATATAAGTTGCCTCAATATTCCAGGACATCCACCAGCCCCACCATACTTTCTTTCTTCCACCTCCGGTGTTTCTTGTCACCTCGTATACAGGTACCAAGAAAATGACTAGTAACAACAGATACTTATATAGAAAACATATATAAATTATATAATATATAATATATATATATATAATATATATAAATATATTATATATATAATAATTTATATATATAATAATATATATATATATATACTATATAAATATTCTAGCATATATATATATATACTATATATATATATATATATAATCTATATATATATATATATAATAATAATAATTATATATATATATTATATATATTATTTATATATATATATATATATAACATATATATATATATATATATATAATAATATAATATATATATAATAATAATAATATATATATATATATACAATATATATATAAATATATATATATATAATATATATATATAATATAATTAATATACATTATATATAAATATTAATATATATAAATATAGTAAATATTAATATATATATTATAATAGTATATATATATATATATAGTATATATATATAACTAATATATATATATATAATTATATAATAAAATATATAATATATATATAATATATAATATATTATATAAATATATATATATAAATAATAAATATCATATACTATTATATATATATATAATAATTATATATATAATAATTATAGCATATACATATAATATTATAAATATATATAATAGTATAATATATATATATATAATATATATAACTTTTAATATATAATATATTATATATAATATATTATATACTATATATATATATACTATAATATATTAACTAATATATATATATAATATTTATATATATATTAAATATTATATATATATATAGTATATATATAATATAATATATAAAATATACTATTATATTATATATATATATTTATAATATATAAAATATAATATAATATATATATATATATAATATATATATATATAATAATATATATATATATTAATATATATATATAATATATATATATATATATATATATATAATATAATATAATTATAATATATAATATATATTATAATTATATATATAAAATATATCTAATATATATAATATTAAATTATATATATATATATATATAATAATATATATCTATATTATATATATATATATATATATATCTATATAATATATATAAAATATATCATATATATAATTAATATATTATAATATAGTATATATATTATATATATATATAATATATATTAATATTATATATATATATATTTATATATACATATATAATATATATCAGAGCGAGAAGAGAGAGAGAGATGAGAGGAAGAGAGAGAGAGACGAGAGACCTCACATTGCACACACATCCCTGGCCCTCGATGCACATCATTCCATCTACGGAATAGGAGTCGAAAAGCAGATTCACACATGCTTTAGGTACAAGTATTCTATATTAATATAAAAGCAAACGGAATGTCCATTTAAACCAAGTTAAATATAGAAGCTATAAATGTGAAGATTGCAACAAAATTTTTGCCTTTTACCAGCAGGGTAAATAAAGTTTATTAAAAATTTTCGGTAACAGCCTCTAAGATAATCATATTATGATTAAAATTTCGTTAAAAATAAAAAATAATATAAATAAACTAATTCACCTTCTTTGTAGGTGCAAGCCACGCTCCTGCCTACCTCAAGGCACACGTCCTGAATGATATATATATAATATATATATATATAATAATATAATAATATATATATAGTATAAGTATAGGGTATATATATATATATATATATATATATACTGTATATATAACGCATATTATATATAGTATATACTATATATATATAGTATACTATATTTATATATAATATATATATATATATATATTATATAATATATATTATATAATATAATATATTATATATTATATAATATATATATATAATAATAATACGATATACATATATAATATATATATAACGCATATATATTATAATAAAATAAATATATATATATATATATATAAATATATATAATATAGATAATATATAAATAATATAATGAATAATAAAAACATAGACATATAGTTTAGAATATATAAAATTTATTTTATGTTTTCTTTATTAGTGTTACATAATTTACACTGCGTTCTGGCTTGGGAAATAAAGAATATCCTAAAACTATAGCTAAATAATATAATGATTTGTAAAAAATAATTTATTTACGTCTGTATTTAAGGTCAGTTTATTAGTAATCCATTACAATTGATCGAATCGGCATCTGAAATCGAAGGAATCGTGTTTTTTCAGGAAGGAATAGACACAAATTGCTACCGACTTCTTGACCGGATTTCTTGATATAACAATCTAAAATAATTGCTTTTCAAATAATGTACTCAATTTCGAATTGACGATTATCCCTACCTCTGCCGATGATTTTAATTTCGGTTTTGACAAAATACTATTAACTTAAAAAAAACTATTGAGAACGGCGCATAATTTTCGTAATACTATAAATTCATGCTAGATTTCAGAACAGTCACGGTGAAGGCAGTCTTTGCAATGTTTCCGTTAATATGTTATGTATAGTTTTGATAATTATAGTACCGTGAATTATTAAGTACGCAGGATATATGCTTGAATCATTCGAACTATGAAATAAAGCTAATCCTTCGAGTCACCTTCACGCATCTCACAGCAGCATCTAATGTAAAGTAATTGTTCTTCAAAATGGTTATGGAACGTATTTCAATAATTCCTGCACCAATACAAATTCATGTTATATTAAGCTATAACGCTCCTAATATGGCTGCAAGAGTTACATAAGTAAGAAATTCAGGCATTACCTTGCTTTTTACACTTGTAACAAGTTCTCAATCTGAATGCCATATAGAACAAAGAGACTGAAAAAAAATATCCATATACCCAAACAAATGATGTCACTTTAATCCACTCCCTTAAGCTATTGGCCAGTATGAAGAATACAAATTAGATTCTATTACCACAAGCACAGATGACTCAGGATAACAAGCCATGTATACCGTACAATATCTCTAAAAAAATTTGAAAGCTCTCATTTCATACTGCAGTGATCATTCAAAACCTGCATGCTTAGAAACAGCGGAAAGTTCTTGAAAATTGCTATAAACTAAAAATTTTGTTGATTGACATTTCTTGTTCCATCATAGAATCAATGTATATGCAATAATCCAAATAGAAAGTGATTTGTAGTTCTTTTGAAATGGCAAACACAAAAGAACTATTTTGAGGACTTGATCTACAGTATTCACCAATGAAAAATCATAAAAAATAGATGTAGCACTTACTTTACTGATAAGAATCCTGCTTGCTACTATCCTTTGATTCAATGCTTAAAACAATTCATTGAGGTGAATATGACATAACAACAAGCTGTAAGATATTCTTAAGCAATAGATTGCGAAGATATTATGTTTGGTATACAACGGAAAGGAAAGACAGTTCCACTACATAGAACAAATCTTCAGATCTCTCATTTATGCAACAGAATCGGCAAAAAACGTGATAACTGGAAGATAATAGTTTTAATTACAGTTATTGAAAGCTATTTTCAATAAAAGAGAAAAAGACTTTAGAAACAGCAAAGAAACTCGCATTAAACTAAGGGAGAAAGACACAGATATTGAAAAAATTGAAGATGTTACAAAAGGGAGAAATCGGCAAGTATAAAAATATGAAACTATTAAAAACTAATTGATAAACAAATGGGTCACTCTGAATAAAGTACCTTTCAGCATTTGGCTGTCTTGCTACGCAACTATATTTTAAGCTCTCACCCCTTTTTACTGGAAAGTGAAAGACTCTCGAGCAATGGAGATCAATTTTTTTCTCCTAAAAGAAATCGGTGCACGCGAACGGAGAAATCTTAATTTTTGGCCTACAATTGAGATCATCAATTTTTGACTACAAAGAATAATGATTAATTTTGCTTCACAGCCTCTTACTTTTAGTAATTAAAAAAGGATTTTTTTAAACATAAAAAAGGACAAAAATGTCGTTAATTGTAGAACTGTTTAAATATTTCTATATGTTTCTGTGGTTAAATAGTCAAAGGTAATTAACTAATATTTTATCTAGCAAAGAATAAAAATATAATGACAGTTCAATATAGAATCAAAAGTTAAGGTCTAAAATATTGATAGCAAAATTAGGCATATAATAATATGAATATATAATTATATATATTATATATATATAATATATAATAATAACTATATATATAATATATATAATATAATATATATATTATTTTACAGTAATAACCACCTGCTTCACGCAACAAGCCCTATTCCAGAGGGGTGTAACAAATAAACAAAACTTCAACTAACGTAAATTACGCAGAAGGAGGCACGAGACGCGGCCTAAAGTGAGGGAGAATAAATTGAGTAGGAAACACGCAAGATGAAGATGAATCACAGAACAAGGTGGAGGAAAGAAGGAGGCACGCAGCGACTATTCTGAGTTCTAATAGTCAACACAATAACTCATGTGCCGACACAGCACCCTTGTTGCTACGAGGGCGTCCAGAGGTGTGGCGCGAGTGAGTCCTCGAGCACCTTCGCTACTGTACACTCTATAGAAAAGCGGATAATCTAGCACCAACATCCGCTGCCGCTAAGATGAGGGTCAAGTGAACTAAAAGTACAGGACAGTT
>JABUQX010039026.1:0-2500 GCA_015478945.1 Trachelipus rathkii
AGAAGAGATTCGAACTGATCATTACTGTTGCGCTATTATCTAACTGAAAGGGCTAATCTCTTCGGCCTCGCTCAACATATTCTCTATTCTCAATCTAGCATTTCCTTCAGTGTTGGAGCTCTCATATGTCAACCTATTCCGAAAAAAAGAAAGCCGCTCTGATCCTTCTAACTATCGGCCTGTAGTCCTCACTTGTATTCTATCTAAGATCTTTGAAACCCTTCTCAACTCCTTCTTAGATCATCTGGAAGCTTATTCCGATTCGCAGCACGGTTCTCGGTTGCACGAAGTTACTGGCGATATACATATCCTATCTAACGCGATTTATGGTTTTCGCTCTTAGGAATTCGGGGCGACTTTGCGTGTGGCGCTTGAACATATTCCTAAAGCATTTGACCGATATGGCTACGCGTCCTGCTCTCCAAGCTCCCTCCTTTGGGTTTCTCCTTCTCTTTGTTACTTACGTCAGCTTTCTTCATAAATCTGCTCCTAATATCGGCTGTTGTTGATGGGCGACTTCTTCTTCTTTCTGTCAAATAGTGGTGTTCCTCAGGGTTCTGTCTTATCTCCTACTTATTCCTACTTTTCATTAATGATCTTCTCACCTGCACCTCTAACTCTATCTACTCGTATTCCGATCTCGACCTTCATTCTTTAACTCATATCAACTCTACTCCTCTTTAACTTCTAGAATTGCCCTCTCGTCTTAATCTTTCGATTTTATTCTCGCTGATGGATACGAAATAACTTTGTGAAATTCATTCTTTAAAACCCCAACTTCCAAATCTCCTTCTCCAAATACCTTCTAACTTTCCTATCTCTTTCGAAAGTTCTCTCGTCTCTCCTGTGACAATATAAACATCCTTTGCCTTAACAGAAACAAAAAAATGTCTTGGAAACCTCACATCACAACGGTTTGCTAGGGTGACCTCAAGAACTGGGTTTCCTGTTGAGTGCGGAGACTTTCCTCTTCTTCTTCTCAGTTGCTCCAGCTAAACAAGGGTCTCATCCGCTCTCATCCGCCCATGTACGGAGTACTGCTCTCATATCTGGATGGGGGGCTCTAGTTTCACCCGGCCTATTGGACAGGGTCGAGTCAAACGCCAAAAGGCTTATAAACTGTTGTTCTGTACTTTGCAGTTCACTTGACCCTCTATCTTTTGCTACGCGATGTTGGTCGCTTTATCTCTATCCTATAACGTCCGCAGGGCAAGGTGCTTCGAGGGAACTTATCACTCGTCATACCACCACCTTTACGACGCGCTTCGTCGCACAAGGGGTGCTGGTATATGAGCAATTTTGTGTTGAACATTGGTAAGCTCCAGGCAGTTTGCTGTGGTGCTTCCTTCTCTCCCACCACCTCTGTTTTGTGGAATTCTCATCATCTTCTGTATTTCTACTGAATTAACTCTCCTCACTTAAAGCCTGCGTCTGTGCTCATATGCGTAATTTGGGCGCTAGAGGGTGAACTTTTTGAGAGTACTACACCCCCTCCTTGAATAGTGAGTGGTGGTGATGACTGTAAAAAAAAAATCATTGAATGGGCAGATATGTGGCAAAGGAACTGAATCTCCTACTCCCCCATCCAAAACATCATTCAGATTATCCAGAAAATCGCACTCCTTCAACATTACACTCAGATGGACCATATGTCGCAACCACACAAATTTTGACCTTTTCAAACTTAAAATTTAACCTTTAGAATTCTAGTACTCACACACACAAAATTTACCATAGCTCTCTACCACAATTCACTCATCAGAATGCAAATCTTCTAACCCCTCTCATTCCTTTCAAACAGCAAACAGCAACACATTTCACACCACACCACTCATTTTCATCAACCGTTTCCTTTTCATCTTTGTTTCAGTCAAAGCGAGCAAATCAAATTTGCCCTTTCTAAATACATCCATCACCTCACCTCTCTCCTCATCTCCTCAACATTTATTCCTTTGACATTTCTAATACAGATACGATTCATACATTTTCGCCGAAGGATAGAAGGCCCGCTTTACTGTGATCATGACTTCTCCGAGCATCGCCTTAAGCATTCCTGGCAAAAGCTAAGTGGTAGTAGGCAGCCAAACCTAACCACCACCGTTCCCTTAGTCGCTTCTCTACGCCACGGCAGGACATACGATGGCGAATTTTTTCTCCTACTCCTATGGATATAAGGGATAGGGATGTCTGTAAGATGTTGTCTAGAAGAGAGGTGTGGATATAAGTATGTGTATAATGATCTGTTTGTCTGGAGTATGAGTGTGGATATGAACGCATAACTGAAAGGCGACCATTAAGCACTGGAATGTCATACATACCATAAGCAAAATGAATATATATATACTATATATAATATATATATATATAATATATATATATATATATATATATATATATAATATATATATTATATATATATATATATATATATATATATATAATATATAATTATATATATATATATATATATATATCTAGTAATGACATTTATAAGCTGTTG
>JABUQX010039026.1:7500-20000 GCA_015478945.1 Trachelipus rathkii
CAATGTGAAAATTCCGAAATGTAAAAATATATTTTCCCTTTTAAGTAGTTAGAGTTACTTGAAATCATAAACATCATCTCTCCTGAAAAAATGTCAGAATAATTTTTGAGTCAACTCTTCAGATTTTGTTCTTCGTTCCAGTATGTCATTTCAGACTTTCCTTCTTCTTTAAAAAAATCTCTTCCATGATCCTTCTCTTTCTTGCATCCCCTCTGGTTTCCACTGCTTCCACACTCGAGCGGCCGAATCATATATATATATATATATATATATATTATATATATATATAATATATATAATATATATATATATATATATATATATATATATAATATAATTATTATATATATATATATATATAATATATATATATTTTCCCGCAATATTTAATCTTCCTCTATTTAAGTCCAACGTCTGCGCCCACCTGAGGGAATTGCGTTAGGTAAAGGGGTCAGGGTGGGTTTACTTTCCATGTAATTTAACCTTTTAACTTATTCTTCTGTAATTCCCTTTGTTATTCGTTTTATTATTTATTTTTTTTGCCCCTCTTTTGAAAAGGGCATTGCCCGTGAGTGTGGTATCATGTAAAAAAAAAAAAAAAAAATATATATATATATATATATATATATTATATTATATATATATATATATATTTTTATATAAATATTATATTTTTAATATATTATATATATATATATATAATATATATATATTATATACAAAAAAAACTATATATATATATATATATATAATATATATATATATTACTCGTAGAAAGCATTCTAATTTTTAATGTGACTACACACAAATCCTTTTGCCTTTTTAGATTTTTGATTTTTCTCCTTTTAATTTTTTAGTTTATCATTTTTTGCCTTGAAGAGTTCTGAAAGAATCAAGAAATTGCTGAAATCTGGCCCAATTGCTTGTATTCGAACTGTGTGCAGCGAAACAATCTGTCAGGTGTGCCGCGGCGGGGGGCGTTTTGAGGAAAGTCGATTCTCTCCTCAACATAAGGTCATGGAGCAGCCTTCACTTTATGGGTAACCAGGGTTGGGTTAAGTACAAGTACTTGTACTTGTACTTGTATTAAGTACATTTTTTGGAGTACTTGTACTTGTACTTGCAGTTTCTAAAACCACTGTACTTGTAACTTGTAACTTGTAACTTGTAACTTGTAACTTGGTACTTGTGCTTGGTACTTGCAAGTACTTTTGGCATTTAACTTTGCCAATATTTTTATTTCTTTATCATTTTCCTAGTATTGAACTTATTATTTTTTATAAATGTATTCTAAAGTATGTCATTTATACTATATATATATATATTATATATATCTATATATATATATATATCTATATATATATATATATATTATATATCTATATATATTATTATATATTATATATAAATATATATAATATATATTATATATATATTTATATATATCAATACATCATCAACCACCTTTTTCCCCAAGACTGGGGGTAAGGTGCGTAATATGTACCAGAAACAAAAAGTAGTAGAAGAATAGCACAAAGTCGAAAGAAACCCCAGCCTTAACCTCCTTTTATACCTATTAGTGGGAACTGCCGCACAAAAAAATCCACCCTAGAGCCTCACGGGACCGCGACGGACCCTCACTATGGCATCTAGCCAATGTGGGGTTCATCCTTGGCCACGGTGGGCCATAACCAATACAATCCTTACAACAAACCTGCATTTACTCTATATGCACTTTTTTCTCGAACCTGCAAACTCACATTTCACATACTCCAGACATTCTTTGCTGACTCATCCACTTTTTTCTTCGTCCTCCCAGCCAAGTCGATTCAACACACTCCCACTATACAATACCGCTTAACCCAACAACCTATCATCATTCTTTCCAAGCATGACCTAAAATTAACCATACTTTCATATTATCCTTTTTTCATACATGTAATACGTTCATTCTCATTTTATCAATTCTTCTCACACCTAACCCGCCCCTAAGATTCCATCCGAAACAATTGACTTTAGATCTATACCTCTTATTCAAGACCATAGTCTTACTATAGTACATTAAACACGGTAACAACTTACCATCACACAAGACACTAGCGCACTCACAGGACTGTAGTCTCATTTTACAATCCAGGCACAACGAATTTAATTGCACTGCCATTCCTTGCAATCACAACATTAACCTACTACACTCGCATCATCCGTTCCCCTTTTCGTCCAACATTATCTTAATTTTAACTCAGTCGACTTGTTGGCTGTCACCATCTAGCTACCTTCACACGCGAGGACTGTCCTCATTCATAATCATAACCTTACTCTTATATACATTACTTTCAAACCCTCCTTTTACACTTCCTCCAAATATTTCTACAATCCTCTCAAACCTCTCTTCATCATTCCCTCACAAACTATATTATATAGGCTATATTATATATATCTATTATATTATATATATATATAAATATATATCTATATATATAATATATATAGATATAATATATATATATATATATATATATATTATTATATATATATATATATTATATATATATATATATATCTATAAAAAATCCCAGGAAGGGCTTCGCCCTGTCATTGGACCAGCATCTTCTCTATGGCCCGAAAAGTCTTAACCCTGATCACTCTAGAAAACATTTTTCTGGCGCAATGGTCTCCGACCGTCTCGGTTAACACTCTCAGGTAGAATTTTCGCCCTTCAGTAGAACAAGCATCTTATTCCATTAGGCCTCAAAACTCGTTCTCCCAGAGCTCTCCAGATGATCTTGCTTCTAGGCTCATAAGATTCTAACGCTGGCCCAAGAGTAATACAAGCAAAAGGAAAGGACCGGGTTGCTAGCCATGTCCATTGCCATGTCGCCCTATAACCATGCGAAGAAATATCTTCCTATAATCCGACATCGGTGAAATAAATATCCATTCATCTTTGGCCAAATTTCAGTTTTTGCATATCTTATAATTTAAAATCAAAATTGTTTTTTAATAAAAAGAACAAGCTATAAAAATTTCTTACTCCTCAGCTATTTTTGACAAAGTAGTCCTTTTATTATTTAAACTATTGATAGGAACCGAAATGAAAATTTTGTTGCTCCTCTTCACGGTTAAAATATTATTTGTATTGATAAAAGATTTTGATTTTAATTACAATTTTAAATTCTTATTTAATTAATTAAAATATTTTCTTCATTATAAGTTTTTTTAACAGTTATATAATATTATATATATTATTATATATATATATATATATATCTTATAATATATCTGTACAAAATGTTAATGTACTCGTATATATAAATACGAAATTTTAATATTACTATTTTATATATATATATATATATATATATATATATATATCATTGGATTTGGAAGTAGTATAACAAAACGTTTATGGGGGTATAGTTCCGAGGGATTGGAGGAGGTCAATATTAGTACCTTGATATTAAGGTAAAAAACACAGGTAACTATTTCGTCTGATAGGGTAATTAGTTTTTTATTTAATGTTATATCGAATAGATATGTTGAATATTTTGGAAGAAGAAAGCGTCGAATATGAAAAACTAATTTTGGGAGAAATAAGGTGCGTTTGAAGTTGGTAGAGGATGTGTGGATCAATTCTTTACATTGAAACAATGGATTGGGATATGAGGGAGAAGAAGAAGAATTGTTTTAGGACTTTAAATGGATTTGCAACAGGCCGTAATATTAAGGATTAATAGGGCATCATGGAGGTGTTAGTGAATATGGTGTTGGTGGTAAGCTTCTGAATGGAATCAAAAGTATGGTATGACGATAGTGAAGCGTGGGTAAGAATAATGGAGTTGAAAGTGATTTTTTAATATTAATAGCGAGTGAGACAGGGATTGTGGTATGTCTCCTTGGCTATTTAATTTGTATATGCGATGAGGTTATCAAAGATTAGAGGTAGGGGTGACAAAGGATAGAGTTAGAATGATGGGAGAATGGATGAGAGTGGAGGATTCACTACCTATATATGAGGATGATTTGGTTTTGTGTGTGAATCTGAAGAGAAGTTTGAGGGACTAGTAGAGAGATTCTGGTAGGTGTGTAAAGAAGGTTTGAAATAAAACGTAGTAAGAGTAGGTTATGGTTGTGAGTGAGGACAGACCTCAGTGTGAAGCTATGTTAGATAGTGAGCAGCTGGAAAAGTTGTCTGAATTTAAATAATTAGGATATATGTTGAATGAAAGGGAGCGGATGATGCAGAGTGTAGTAGAAAATTGTGAATGCACTAAGGTGGCTGGTGCAGTAATCGTTGGTGGATGTATAGGGACTAAGTCTTGAGTGGCTAGGGTCTTACATGAGGGTACGTTGTTACCGTTGTAATGTAAGTAGTAAGACTATGGTCTGGAATAGAGGTATAGATTAATTAAAATGTGTCCAGATGGACAATCTTAGTGGCGTGTTTGGTGTGAGAAGAATTTGTAAAATGAGGAATGAACGTTTAGAGAGTTGTTTGGTGTGGAGATTAGGGTAAATGAGAGAATAAATGAAAAGTACGTTGGAAGTACGTTGAGATGGTTTGTTCATGTAGAAAGGATGGATGACAGACGGTTGGTTAAGCGGAGTATAGTGGTAAGTGTGTTGGAATCGACCGGATGGGAGTCAGAAGGAAAAAGGGGAATGAGTCAGAAAAGGAATGCCTGGAAGAGAGATAAATGTGAGTTTGGCAGAGGCGAGAAGAAAGGTGCATACATAGAAGTGAATGGTGGGGTTTTGTGAGGAGTATGGTTGTGGGCCCACCTGGGCCAAGGAAAGAACCCCACATTGACGAGAGGTCATAGTTTGAGGGTTAATCGCGGTCCGTGAAGCTCTAGGGTGGATTTTTTCTGACTGCGACGAGTTCTCAACTAATTTGGTATATAAGGGGGGGGCGGTAAGGCTGGGCTTTCCTTTTGACTTGCGTCTTCATATTCTTCTACTATATTTATGTTTCCGGTATATGTTACGCCCTTGCCTCCAGTCTTGGGGAGATAAGATGGGTGGTGATGATGATGAATGATGATATATATATATATATATATATATATATATATATATATATAATATATTATATATATATATATATATATATATATATATATATATATATATATAATTTTATATTAATATATATACAGTTTATATATATATATATACATATATATATATATATATATATATATATATATATATATATATATATATATATATATATATATATATATATATTATATTTTATATAAATTTTTATTTTTATTTATATATGTAATAATATACCTATTATGTACGACTATATATATATATATATATATATATATAATTATATATATATATAATATATATATATATATATATTATAATATATATATATCATATATATATATATTATATATATATATATATATATAATATATATAAATATATATGCAAGTTTTCATAAAGTACTTGTCTTGTACTTGTACTTGATACCATGTACTTGTACTTGTACTTGTACTTGAGCAAATTCTAGAGTACTTGTACTTGTACTTGTACTTGAACAATTCTAGAGTACTTGTACTTGTACTTGTACTTGAAAAAATGTACTTGAACCCAACCCTGATTGGGTACAATATATGTTTTTGGTGTTGATTTATTTTATGTTATTTCTTTTCTTTTATTTATTTTTTTAAATTATATTTTGTTATTATTTTTTTAAAAAGTTCGCACCTCACGGGCATAGTCCTATTCAAGGAGGGGAACTTATCTAGGTAATTTCTACCTAGGATCCGGACGAGGGATTGAACCCGGGTCCTTGCCATGCGACTCTGTCGCTCTACCGATTTGTTATTATTATTTTTTTAAATATTCACAGTCTTTTCTTTTTTTCAGAGTAAATGACATGAGTAAATTTCTAATTAATTAAAGCATGTTAAAAAATGTTGACAATTAACCAAGTGTTTCTGGCACTGATTCTTGTAGCAAGACATAAATGAGAAATATTTTAAACACTGGTTTCTATCTAGATGATAGTTTTCATAAAAATATTAGTTTATTTTTCTAAAAACATCTAGTCACAATTCCATATTCCTTTTTTAATTCTAGAAAATGTCAAATAATTTCTAGGGTTGTAAATAAATGTTTATACGAGAAGTGGTACTTAATTCATCAAAAAATTTCTGCAAAATTATCACTCAAATTTTATATTATTTTTCGCAAAGAGTGAAAAAAAAAAAAATTGAACCAGAGCTTATGTTATTCAGGTCTTCTGACATAGGAGCAAATTTCAGTTTTTGATTTTCAAAAAATTATTTTCCGTAGGGTGCAGTAAATTATTTGCTAAAATTATTTTTTAAATCTATTTGCGAAAATTCTAATAGTAATGTTGCTCCACAAAGCTTTCTAACTGCTTTTATGAATTAAATGTGATAATTCTAGGCACCTCGCGACAGAGGGCGTTAGTTAAAATATTAAATGACTTCAGTTTTATCATTAAGAGGGTGGAAAATGCAAGAATCTCCAACTTTTGGAGAATTAACATTTGGATGAAAATATGTGAAGGTTAATAAGTACATGGGAAAGATTTGAAACGTGCTCCATGATAAAAATAAAATGGAGAAAAATATACGTTTATAATAACAGTATGAAACGAAAGTAAGTTCCGTTGTACAATTGACGTCATTTTGAATACACCTGTAACGGGTATTACATATATTTGTAAAACAAGGAGGGATTAATATGTAGTTTGCATTATATCAACGTGTCTGATTGTTATATATATATATATAATATATATAATATATTATATATATATATTATATATTATATATAATATATATATATATATATATTATATATATATATGAGTTTGTTAAAAGAATTTTGAGGTGGGGGTGGCAGGGGATGTGTTAGAATGATAGAGATGGAAGAGAGTGGAGGGTGCTTACTATTTGTTGCGGATGATCTTCAGTTTTGTGTGGACGAATCTGAAGGAGTTGTTTGAGGAGGAATGGTAGAGAGATTTGCAGGTGTTTGTAAAAGAGGGCTTGAAAGTAAACGTTAGATAAGAGTAAGGTTATGGTTGTGAGTTGAGGGATAGCCCTCAGTTTGAAGTTATGGTTGATGTGTGAGCAGCCTTAAAACAAGTGTCTAAGTTAAATATTTAGGAGTAGGATTGGTGAGAACGGGAACGGATTGATGCAGAGTGTAGTAGGAAAGTGATGAAAATGGCAGAAGATGGTTGGTGCAGTTCAAAATCGTGGTAGATTGCTAAAAGGACATAAATCATTGAGTGCGCTAGGGTCTTAGCATGAGAATATGTTGGTTACGTGGATGTACAGGAGTGAGACCAAAAATTCTGCAATTATTAGTATTGAACGAAAATACAAAGTGTTCAGAAATGACAATCTTAGGAGAGTGTAGATATGACAACCATCGATAAATGAGGAAATAACGTATTAGAGAGTTGTGTTGGTAAAGAAAGGATAAATGAGGAGACATAAATGAAAGTACGTTAGATGGTTTGGTCATGTGGAAAGGATGATTGATAGATCGGTTGGTAAGCTGTGAATAGTTGGTGGGTGTGTTGGGTAATCGACGGGCGGGGGAACCTGAAGAAAAGTGGACTGAGTCAGTAAGGGAATGCCTGGAGAAGAGAAATGTGAGTTTGCAGAAGCGAGAAGAAAGGGGCATAATATGAGTGAATGGCGGGTTTTTGTGAGGGGGATTGGTTGTGTGGCCCCACCTGGGCCAAGGGATGAATCCCACATTGACGAGATGCGCATATGAGGGTCCGTCGCGTCCCATGATGCTCTAGGGTGGACTTTTCTGACTGCGACGAGTTCTCGATATAGGTATAAACTGTTAACAATTAATCCTAAAAAACATAAATATTAAAGAATATTTATATTAGAAAAATATCTGAAGATAGGAATAGATTATATGATTGACAAGAAACATTTGAATGACATAATATTTATATATATATATATATATATATAATATATATAATAATATATATAATATATTAATATAATATTTATAATATATATATATACTATATATATATATATATAGTATATATAATATATATATAATATATATATATTATATATATAGGTATATATATATATGATATATATATATATATATATATATATATATATATATATATCAATGTATAGTTCAAGTTTCAAATCATTTCGATAAATGATTTCTGATTGGCGTTTACCAGTCAAGATTTAAGATTTTTTCAAATCAAATAAATTACAAACTAAAAGAGACATGTAAAAACGCTGCAAATAAACGCTTTAGAGCTTGTCGAATGCTACATTTTTGGTTAGTCCTAATCGGATGAAAATTGCGAATATTATATGCTCCATTTTCATTTTTTTCAGATTTAAGATGGAAAAATCCAGGATCAAATCCTAACCTTACTATCAATTTTTATTAACAATCTTTTTGAAAGTATGAAAAGTAGTAGTAGTAGTAGTAGTAGTAGTAGTAGTAGTAGTGTAGTAGTAGTAGTAGTAATAGTAGTAGTAGTAGTAAAAGTAGTAGTACATTAATATTTTGTTTCTAGAAATATAAACTTTTTTAAATAAAGGTCAATTAAGAACCCTCAAATCATTTTACATTGCTTAATATTTTTCAAAAATCTTTTTCATTTCCAAATTTTGGGGGTATCTGCCCCCATCTATGCCTCTCTCTCTCTCTCTCTCTCTCTCTCTACTCTTCTATTATATATAAAATATAATTATATACTATATATATTATATATATGAATATATATACTAAGCTATATTCATAATATTATTTCACATTATATATATATGATAAATATATACGGGGGGGTCGAAACATACTGGTGGTGTTAAAAATTCAACAAAACAACGTAACACAGGCATCAGTACATGGCCTGATGTTATGAGTTAAAATTATTCAAGATGTGCGATTCACCCCCCACTCCTCGCGCACCAGACCCCACTTTTTTACTCATTTGGGACATTAAAGAACATATCACCCACTATTTCACCCATCTACTGAGGCAGCTGTTTTTGTAAAAATTGGGTATAGGGTCATTTTAGCCTTGTAAAGCTATTGGTTCAAATATAAATGTTCTGCAACGTATATAATTTGAGTTATAGGGGTCCAAGTGTTTTTGGGGGGCTCACCCATTTAATTTCGCTGGCCCATATTTACTTTAATTTTCAAAATAAATCAAACATATTATATATATTTGGAATCAGAAAGACTAGACGCATCTAGTGATGGTAATATTTTGATTCTAGAATGAATAAATAAAAGTTCCCCCATTTTAAAAAATTTCCCATTCCCCCTCCCCCTTCGGTCAGCTACGAAACTCGTTATTATATATATATATATATATATATATATATATATATATATAATATATATATATATATATATAATATATATATTATATATATATATATATATATATATATATATATATAAATATATATTATATATATATATATATTTATATTCACTTTTATATTTTCTGATAATTAGATATTAGCCATTGTATTTATAGTGAATATCCGGAAGATTCTTCGGACTGATTATATTCAAAAATATGCTCGTGTTGCCTTCATATCTAATCTTACTTCTGAAGCTTGGTGTTACTAACTGTACTGCAGTTCTATCCCTGCGTTGCATGGAAAAAACAAAATAGTTTTAAATGGCTCAATTACTAAATTTCGAAGATCGGCATTTGTTAAGTTCTTTACAGCAGGTGGTTCGGTAACTGTTTCGTGTTTCCAATCTATCATGTTTGAATAATGTTTAGTGTTTTTGGCAGTTCAAAAACTCTTGCCGTGGTATCCCTCTTTCTTGCTTTAATAATACGCTGAATACCTAAATCTTTTATCTCTTTTCTAGTGTCTACTAGCATAGCAAGTAATATATTCTCAGGATGAGCAAAGTACGAGTTGTTTTTAGCACATGCACCATAATCAGTACATGATTTTTGTCCACGTTTTTAAGTAGGTACATCAGGTACCAAAAATTTCGCGCTCCATCAGTTGCCTTTGGATGAGACTTTATTCAAAACTACCCTGGTGCGTAAACTTTCATTATTATATTTTCTAGATTTTGAAGAGCTTTACTTGGAAATTGTGTAGAAACGTATAACCGTAAGATTTTGTTTAGCCATCTGCATATGAAGAGTGCTGGAGATTCTTAGCTAATGATAGCGACATACTCCCTGATGTTATACTAATACACATTTCATACAAACATTTTTGGTCAGTGCTTCAGTGCTAAGTTGTTTAACGATATCTTCGGGGATCTCTTTAAGGGTGCTGTTTACACGTTCAAAATTAACCATCATCAGTTTATTTAAATCTTCTTCAATTTTTTTCCCAATGGTACCCTTAAATGTTTTTGGGCCTGATGTTTGTCCATCAATTCACTAGAATACGTGTCTGAATGGAAGTTTATTTGCATGTAAAAGACAAATTAACCACTGTACCAATCTTTCCATATATATTTCAATCATTCTCAAAACTCCACCAACTCTTCCAGTGTTAACTGGAGCCCCATCGCATAGAATTGCTTAAAGGGAGCTTTTTTTATTATAATCAATTATGAATGCTATTATTTCATCAGTAATACATTTGGCGTTGCCAGTATCTGGTGTAACATGAGTCATGTAAATATCATCTGGTTCTCTGACAATAATATAGTGTTCCTCATATTCAGTTCCTGCTTTTGTTTTAGTATGATCTTTTCTGCCGTCGAATCCAATGCATTCAATGTTAAAGTTTTTTAATTGCATTCTGATGACATTCATGTTGCCAATACGTTTTCTCTTCCTTTCAACCTTTTTCCTATCCAACATATTGCTTTCATTCTATATCCCCATATCCTTTAATGCTGCATTCACAATAGGAACAGTCAAGGTCGTAAGCAGAATTTCCGTTAAGGGGAGGGGGGCAAATGGATTGAAAATAAAAGTAATTTTTTCCAAACACTGTCAGCCAAGGGTTGGCGGCAAATATTGACATAATATTTTCAAATTACATTTACCTCTTAAAATATATATATGTTATTATTGAAATTATGATTATATTTCAAAACAAAAGCTACGAAATTACAAAGAAAATTACAGAATCTAGTTTTACATTTATCTTACGATTTATGTTTTCAATACCTCAATAATTCAATATTTTCATCCATTTACTTGACATAATCTTCCACACAACTATAATACCTTGTTTGAGAACACAACTCCATCTTCTACTTGAACTGTTTCTATTTCTCGTGATCTTTATTAGAAGGATCACATTATGTTCTTTCTAACAAGCTTCTTGGAAGCTGGATGCTCTGAGACGCCTTCGGAACTTCTTATCACCCCAGTTGCTATTTCTGCATAGGGAATTTGTTTGCCCTTGTATGGACCATGAATCACATCTGGGGTGGTTCCACGTATATTGATCACCTTAATAAAATGTTGTCTAATTTTCTGTGAACACTCATGAGAAGGTCCGTTCAACCTAGATTCGGTCATCGTCGACCAAGTCCACGTTTTAACTCTTCTCAAAGTGCTGAATGTTCTTTCAATTGGCTTGTTCGAACATGGCTACTATGATTAGTAAGACATTTTTAATTATTTTGGGAAAAAAATGCTGCTGCTTCCGTGATCCATTCAAACTATTTCCAATTTTTTATTCCTACGGTCGAGCTTCTGCTCCCTCCAATTCACATAGTAGAATTCAGCCTCACATTGAAGTCCTCTCAGTTCATATGAAGAAAATTTCAAAGTTCTCTTCGGCTGGTGACAAGGGCCTGAAAACCCCCCTCCCATCATATTTTCTTTTTCGTGAATGGTGGTTAGAGTTTTAATTAAAAACTTAACCACCAACACCACCTTGCAACCATGAATAAATAATATAATATATATTATAGATATATGATATTAATATATAATATATATATATAATATAATATATATATATTATATATATATATATATTATATATATTATATATTATATATAATATATATATATATATATATTTGTTTTGGACAAATGTAATTTAAGAATTTTAGTGGTCCATGGTTATTTTAAGGTTGGGAATCAGTGCGCTAGACAATGTACAGAGTACCTTGTCAATAAACAAATCCGTCATATTATATATATATATATATATTGAAAGGCAAATTTATATATTATATATTAAGATACCATATACAATATATATATATATATATATATATATATATATATATATTTTATATATATATTGAAAGGCAAACTTTGAGTGTTTAGAGACTTCATCGTAGTAAACCATAAATTTTGCCAAAGTAAGAAAAAAAAGAAGAAAAAAAAGAAGAAATAGGTTTTGTGAAGAAGATAAATCGAGATTTATACGAAGTTTTACAAATTAAAATAGCATCCTTCACGCCAGTTTAAAAGTGTGGAATCATGTGGAAATAAGCTTAAAAATTCTAAAATTAGGGGGAAAAAAAGAAGAAAA
>JABUQX010039026.1:27500-34153 GCA_015478945.1 Trachelipus rathkii
CTACTTGCTTCATATTCTTCTACTATTTTTAATGTGCCGTATAGTTTACGCACCTTGCCTCCAGCTCGGGGAGATAAGATGGTGTGATTGATTGATTGATGATAATGATGATGATTGAGATGATTGAATTTTTGATGATGATATATAATAATATATATATATATATATTATATTATATATACTATAATATATAATATATATAATATATTTATATATATATGATGGGGATTATTATAATATAATATATAAATAGTATATATATTATAATAATATATATATATTATTATATATATGATATATATTATATATATATATATATATAATATATATATTATATATAAATATATATATATATATATATATATATTATATTGAATTTTCATTAATAGTACTTGTACTTGTACACTTGAACAAATTCTAGCTACTTGTAATATGTACTATGTACTTGAACAGAATTCTTTAGGTATTTGTACTTGTACTGTGTACTTGAACAATTTCTAGAGTACTTGTACTTGTTCTTGTGTACTTTTACTTGAAAAAATGTACTTGAAACTCCAACCTGATATATATATATATTATATTATATAATTATATTATATATAATATAATATATATATATATATAATATATTATATATATATATATATTTATATATATATTATAAATAATATATATATAGACAGAATGGTTATTTAGAAAAGAATGGATATTTGATCGCCAGAACCATACTAAGATCGACGCAACTAACATCGCCAAGCAGAACCCATCACGCAAGTCTCGGCCGAAGAGTAACAGGGATCCTCATAAATCAAATTCAGCAGAATACCATATGCGATGCTCAATTAGCAGATATCAGATGTGTACATTCCCGCGATCAGGTTCAGACCAGCCCCCGCGAACCAGCGATAAATACTCCTTCAGCAAACCCGTAGGGCCCTCGTATCTCTCACACATTCTGTTACTTAATTTATTAATGGCCGTGCTAACTTAGAAAGATGATCGAATTATATATGCGTCCCCTACGATGGCATATTAATGATCGCGCATGCTAACTCGTGAAAACCGTATATCTTTGCGGCGCTATGCCCAAAACACGCATCTTCTGGTAGAGCTCTGGAGAGAACGAATTTGGGTGGCCGAAATGGAAGAAGATGCCTTAGTTTCATTCGAAAGGTGACAAGACCCTCAGTAACTCTGAGTAATCAAACGCTGCTCAAGGAGAACTGAGCAATCGAAAAACCCACGTGGGCTTGAGAAAAAGTTTTATCCTATAGGACTCAGGATCAAGTAGTTCCGTAGGGCAAAGGACAAGAAGATGCTAGGCCCAAGCTGACAGGGCGAACAGATCTCCTACCGAAGATGGTGTTGTAGAAATAGCTAGCAATAATTGTAAATGATATAATAATATAATATACTTATATATTATATAAGTAATAATACTCTATATATATATACTTACTATATATATATATATACCTAGATATATATTATATAATTATATACTATAATATATATATACATACTATAAACACTTCTTTATTATATCCTCATATATATATGATTATGTATATGGAATATATAGATATATACATATATATAATATATATACTACTATATTATTATTATAAATATATATATATATATATACATATAGTATATATTATATATCTCAATACTAATATACATACAATACTATATATATTTATAATACTATTACTATACTATATATATATTATATTATATATATTATTATTGACGTATAGTCATTAGAGTCCTCACAAAATTTTCTTTACTCTGTGATACAAATAAATCATGATTATGTTCAAAACGTTTGCTTTGTCCCACACCTCCTCTCTCTCTCTCTCTCTCTCTCCTCTCTCTCCTCTCTCTCCTCTCTCGCTTCTCTCTCTCTCTCTCTCTCTCTCTCTCTCTCTCTCTCTCTCCTCTCTCTCTCTGTCTCTCTGAATTCATTTCATTAATCACCCTCTTTAATTTCTTTCATTTGATTGGACAACAATCTTATTTCTCAAATTCTTCACATTTGATAAATACAACCTTAAAACAGATATTGATACTACCACAATTCTTCGGACCGAAAACTCCCATAAGAATAATCTTACTTATCAGGCATAACTGTTTGACAATGTATCATCCATTTTAAGCTACAACTTCAAGACTAAAGAGAACAATATATATCTATTCTCTAAAAGCATATCTATATTTTTTTTTCTTCAATGATACTAATACTTCATATATATATTATATTATTATAAGAACACTAGGTGGGCCATCCGCAAGTCGCTCACTCGCATCATCGAATATCTGATCTATGCCCCACACTCTTATATACGCAATCCTTTGACTGATCCAAATCACCTCTCCGGTCCCCTCAACCGCACTCCTTCCGCCTTACTCCGAAAAATCTGGCATACTATATCTATAGTAGACGTACCGATCCTTATTATGTACCTATATATATATATATTAATATATATTATATAATATATATATATATATTATATATATATATTATTATATATTATACATAAATTATTATGTTTTTCTCAAACTACACATATCACCCACTCTTGAATTAAAGCTCTGAGGAAGCACCATCCGATACTCGGAGATCTATATTAAGGATTTTTGTTTCATGACTTAGTATATACTTGAGCTGTAAGGAGGTAAAGCCTTTACTCACCATACAATAAAAAAATATTTTAAAGTCTTTTAAAATAAATTTAATTATATTAATATTATTATATTAATTATTTATTATATATTAATTATTAATTTAATTTAAGTATTATTATATATTAATTATTTAAATTTTATATTATTATATTATTATATTTAATTATTTAATTATTTATATATTATATTATTATAATAGTATATATATATAATATATTATATAATTATATAATATTAAAATTATATATATAAATATATTAAACGATGATTCAGATCCATATACCATGGATACCTAATAAGGTGGAATAAAGTTTAATAGGATAATTATATTTGAGAGAAGATTATTATTTTAGTTATTAAATATGTGATAATTATTAGGATTATTTATTATTATCGATTCAGTTCATCAATATTATATTATTCGTTGAGTAACCATTGCCTTTTGATCTAATATTATTATTATTTTCGGACTAATAGTTGTGGAGGGGGGGATATATTATGTGGACTCCTCTCAAAATCGTTGACTCGAGTAAAATGGAAATTTTGTTTAAATAATGCGGACAGGAAAGTGCCATGCGATTTGGGCAGGAGCGAGGATTAACTAATAAAATTTTATTCCACTTGTCCAATAAGTTGTTCTAACATTCGATTAATCAAATGTAATCAGAGAATCAAATGAGTTTAAACTGATCACTAGATGCGTCTAGGTCTGTTCTGATTCCACATATTATATACAATAATGTTTGATTGTATTTTTTTGAAAATTTAAAGTAAATAGTGGTCGGACCACAAATTTGTGTGGGCTACTTGTTCCAACTAGTCGAGGCGTAAACACACCAAATTCAAAATGGTTTGATCTCACAACCCTCTCCCACCAAAATGAATCACGTTAACCCTTAATACAGCGCCTTTATGAGAGTCAACAAAATTAACCTTGTTATATGACATCGAGTATATAACTTTAATTAACAGATTATATATTATATTTCGATTGAACCAGTGAGTTTACAAGGTCCTTTGGAGAATATTTGATTCAAATATCTTTATCTTTTTCTTCTAAAACCTTTTTATATTTTTTGCCAAGCTTAAAAAAAGTGAAAAATATATAATTTAATGCCTTACAAACGCTAAGTTGAAATTAGATAGTGGAGTTTGACAAATTGTACAGTTAATAACCCATCTAGGTAGGTCTAGGGTTAACGCACGTGATCCATCTAGGTTAGGTCTAGTGTTTCCGGGCTCCGTCAACTAACCTTAAATGGTGGATTTTTTATTATTCTGATGGATCTACTGCACAATATAAAAACAAAAAAATTCATGAGGGAAAAAAGGTGATAGGAGGAATTTGGCAGAGGGTTTTACCATTTTATGTAATGGGACGAAAGTCTTATATTAAGTAAAGCAAACCGCATATTATTGAGGAAAAAAAAGTAAGTATTGATATTTGTTCAGGGCTTACGCTAATCTAGGGCTTGTGAATTTATCGCACATCCTCTGAAATTTTAACCATAAACATCAGGCCATGACTGCACGTGAGATACAACAACCACTAGTAAGAAAGAAATAAAATACCAAGAGTTAAAATAACTATACTCTCCTCTAATAATAAACAGGTAACTAATCTAATTTCAAGACATTGGTTGTTTTGGTGAATATTTATAGATACAAATTTTATCAGTCTAAAAGATCTTTTAAATATACTTTATCGAACGCGTCATCCTAATTTACTATAAGTAATTTTTATTATGATATAAGATAATCTTAATATACCCAAAATTCTTCATAATATAATAGCAAAATAAATATAATATTGATTATTAATAGTTTTATCTAATTTTAAATAGCTTGATATAATAAAGTTCTCTGTTATAAATTATATTTATATATATTATATAATAACGAGTCGAAAATTATCGTATATTCTATATAATAGATTATGGCTTATTTATTAATAAGCATGAATAGTATATAGAAAAAAGTTTAAGAGTGAGAATTATATTAGTATGTCATTTACTTTCTTGATACGATTTAGATTATGATAGATAATAATAAAGTATAATCTCACAATATTATATATATATATTATAAGGTCGTATAGTATAATGATGATGATAATATAGATATATGATAGCAGATACCCTCCCTCTAAAAATTTAAGAAAATGATATAAATTAAAATTAATTACTAAAAGAACATACACACTTTACTTTTTGTATATATAAGTCATATAATTGATATAATAAATGATTTTATATGGAAGTATATATATGAGTTATGATTTTCCTTATAAAATCTATGAGATCACCCTACTTCTTTACTTCCTTAACCCCGATCTGTATATGTGTGTAGAGGAGACAAAACTGAAGGTGTATGATGTACTCTTACTTACTTTTACTACTAAGCTACTACATTTATACTACTACTACTACTTACTACTACTACTAACTAGCACATATGACCCTAACCAGAACATACAGAACAACTACTTTACTTGTCAGTACATTTCAAAAAGATTTCGAGTTTAATAAATATTGATATTAGTCGTAGTTAGGATTTAAGTCAACTATTAGTATATATGATATTTATTTCATATTATCTTATAAAAATATCTGTAATAAAAAAATGAATATATATGGTATATATAGGTATATCACGTACATATTTTTTCGACAATAATTATTTACATTTTATATATATACCATTTAGACTAAACCAAATATAAATAAATATGTATTATATATATATATTAATATATATGATATATATATATTATATATATATATATATATATATATATTATATATTTAATAGATCAATTATATTTGAATACCTAGACTTCTATTATAAAAAGGTTATTATATTATATTTGCAGCGTATTATTTTCATATAACTTAATGTCTCATCTATTTTAAGTTTATATGTATTAATATTATTATATTATTGTAATTTGTAAATAAAAATATCCTAAATCTTTAGTAATCATTATCGAAATACTAGCCAAGTCTCAGATAAATTCAATATCAGTTAATCGATAAAATTGATTTAATGTAATAAATACTACTTGATAATACAAACTGAATTTTGAATAAATAATATTAATAATATATATATATATAATTATAATATTATATATATTTATATATATTAATATGATATATTAATATATATAATTATTATATATATATATATTATAGATACAATTTTAATTAATGATTATATATATATATATATATATTATAATATTAATATATATAGTATTAATATATAATATTATATATAATATAATATATAATAATATATGATATATATATAATATAATATAATATATATATATTATATAATATAATATATATTAATATAATAATATAATTAATATAAATATTATATTATATATATAAATTATATAATATAGTGAGTATATATTAATCTGTATATTAAATTATAATTAATATTATATATATATATATATATATAGTAATATTAGATTTAATTAATATATTATATATATATATATATATTATATAATATTATTAATATATATATATATATATACTATATTAATATATATATTATTAATATATATCTTTTAATATAATTAAGATCCACAACACATTTGTTTATAAGATGTAAGTAAACATCGTGACGCTATACTATATATAAGTCAGTGAAATATAATAATCCACCCATAGAAGCATCATGTATGACCGCGTGATAAATATATATAACGGTAATCACTCTCATATAGGCATTCTTCTAGTCTCAAATGTGGGATTCATCCCCTATATTCGCTCTAATAGACGTGAGTGACTACAACACAACCATACACTACCTCTCTCATAAATCAAATAAAAAACTACACGCCATATTCACTCATATATTTAATGTACATCTTTATCTTCTTACGCTACTCAGCCAATTAAACTCACATTTTCTCTTCACTACCAAATGAGCTATGTCTA
>JABUQX010039027.1:5000-12456 GCA_015478945.1 Trachelipus rathkii
TATAATATAATATAATAATATATATATATATCTATTATTCATATTATAGCTTACTTGAGATGTGCAACTTTTTTTTCGGTCTTCTGCATCGGGGAGGAAAAAATATATATATACATAAGAATTCGAGCTCGAAAAAAACATCGATTTTTACCATAGGTCTTAATACAGGCTATATTTCTATTATTTTTTTTGACTAGTCTTTGTTAAAGGAAGGAACATTTCTAATTATGTATGAATCTATTCAATCTTGAGTTCGAATACGTTTTAGCGAATCAACCACGATTTTGGTTGTGTTGGCAGACGCAACCAAAGACTTAAGTGATGATCTTAGACTGTCATAATACCAGCAAATATATATGTTCAGTATATACAATTACCTATTCCATTGGCAATGTTTATTTGAAATTTACTTTCATTCCACATTTTAGAAATGACGATTATTCGTTTAGCTTGAGAGAATAACGCATAGGTTTGAGGCTTAAAATAATAAAAAGAAACTAAGAACACAAAGGTATTTGAAAACGTTTTGGAATAACACGTATATAAAAAAAAACAAAGATATGATTAGATAGAAATCAAAAATACTTTTTTTTTCAAGTTTAAGTTTTGGAAAAATCTATTCACGTAGTTGATGTATATTTAACATTAAAATAGCTTAAAATTTTTAATTTTTCTATATTATATTGAAAAGTGAACCATCTTTAAAAAAAACTAAATTTTCTTAAAATTTATTAACTTCAAATAAGTTCTTTCATTTTTTTACTACATATTCAAACTTCAAAAGTGAAAGTGTCAATGCGAAATCCAAAATTGTTCTTCTTAATATATATTACGTGTTTAGAGTTGACGCTTTCAAGAATTTTCTTTTCTGCAAGTGGGATTAAATAAAATACCCAGATTGGATTCGTTGATACTAGATTTATCCTCGTCATTTTGGATGAATAAATTTGGTAGTGCGATTAAGATTATTAATAAAAATTAAAAAAAAGAATAGATGATAAAACAGAAACTTCAGAATTACTGTGCTATTGATATAAAAAAGAGGAAGTCTCTCCATCAACTACCACTGGTATGAAACTATTTGAGACAATGCAAGACATGAATGAACATGAAGAAGAAAATTCGTTTAAATGAAATCTCGAGAGAAATGACTAATGTAATGTCACACATTAACAGTAGTAACTTTGGTTAGATTAAGTGGAACCACATCATACCCCTATAGTCTAAATACAAATGACATTGGATTAGTAAAATATCGAAGGACATTACCAGTCTATTTCGAATTTTCTTATTATAAATCATAAACATTTCGAATGATAGGGTTCATGTTTTTTAAAGATATGATTCAAATGCCTTAATAAAAATATAGGTGATAGTTGTTTGGATGAAATGAAGAAAAAGCAGACTACCTTCCTTCCTTTCTTTGGAATTACATAAGCATTCGCAAGCTTTCGACCCTCGCTGATGAAATGATCTATTTAAGCAAAGGGAGTAGCGTTGAAAGAGAACCAGCTATGTTTCAGAGGCACACAACTAAAAAAGGGAGTGGGTGCTGTCCGCACAAAAATAATAATTAATAATAATAATAATAATAATAATAATAATAATAATAATAATAATAATAATAATAATAATAATAATAATAATAATAATAATAATAATAAAAATAATAATAATAATAATAAATAATAATAAATAATAAATAATAAATAATAAATAATAAATAATAAATAATAAATAATAAATAATAAATAATAAATAATAATAATAATACATAATTATTACCATTATCATTATCATTATTGCTATTACAAGAAGAAAGTTTGAAGAGAAGTTATCTTCCTTCTCAAAAGTTTAGCACTTCATTTGTAAGCTGATGCCTAGAATTAGCTGCGAGCTCGTACAAGTACACACACACATATATAATAATATATATATATATAATATATATATATATATATATATATATATATATATATATATATATATATATATATATATATATATATATATATATATATATATATATATATATGGTTAGTTCGTTAGTTTAAACACAAAATTTCAAATGATGATCATTGACGATGTTTTATTACAATGTAATAGACTGCCAAATGTAGTAACTGTATTATATGTTTTTATTCAAAAATGATTTATAAAAAAAACGTTCCGATCTATTCACATTTAAAAAAAAAACAAAAAACAAAACAAAAAAGGGTTCTTCCTCTTTGTAGAGTGATTTTGGATTTGATATGTTTTTCACAATATTCAAATATAATGTATCAAAATTGCTCACTAATTGCCATTTTTCATTTCCACAGACTATATATGACTAACATTAAATCATTTTACAAGCATTAATTTGTCAAAATGATCATCTTTTATTATTGTTGGCTATTCTGCTTATTATTTTTCCCTCCAATTTTATTTAGTATTTGCAGAAATTAAAAGGCGATTCCTTTTTTTTAGATGAATGCTCTTTCTTTTGTTGTTTTTTTTTTGTTTTATGATGATTGTAAATAAATCAAACAAATTTCTCTCTCTCTCTCTCTCTCTCTCTCTCTCTCTCTCTCTCCTCTCTCTCTCTCCCTCTCTCTCTCTCTCTCTCTCTCTCTCTCTACTCTCTCTCTCTCTCTCTCTCTCTCTCTCTCTCTCATCTCTCTCTCTCTCTCTCTCTCTCTCTCTCTCTGTCTCTCTCTCTCTCTCTCTCTCTCTCTCTCTCTCTCTCTCTCTCTCTCTCTCTCTCTCTCTCTCTCTCTCTCTCTCTCTCTCTCTCCACATACACAAGCACACACACACACACCTACACCATGGTGTTATTTGGATAGCAGTATTTGACATCTAATTTGCCACCCGTTGAAAGAGCAACTGATACTTTGTATCTTAAAAACTACATCTTCGAAATCGGATAATCTCCTGTATAACAATCTAATATTTCTTTCTTTTTAAAAATTTATTTTTTCTCTTGAATATATATATATATATATATATGTCGGCATATATGTAATATGTAGCACTTGCATATGTATATATATATATACTTATGTATAATATATATATATATATATATCTTTATCAACTATATATATGCGCATATATATATATATGTATATATATATATATATATATATATATATATATGTAATAATAATAATATTATATATATTCGCAAAAGAAATTATCAGTAATTTCATGTTTTGCAACTTATAAGTAAAAACTGTATATAAAGAACATTTAAATTGAAATCAATAATTCGCGTGTGAATTCCAAAAGTCAAGAAGAAAACCATTTAAGCAAATATGTTAAATAAACCAGTTAAACAAATATACATTACTATTATTCTTTCTACTCGTAACTGGAAAATCTCTTAAAAAAAAAGGTCTAGAAAATTCTTTTGATCAGAAGGCCAATTTAATTACCTTCAAGGCATACACACACACACACACACACTATATATATATATATATATATATATATATATATATATATATATATATATATATATCTATATATAGAAATATCTGCCTATAATATATATATATATATGTATATATAATTTATATATGTAATATATATAATATATATATATAGCATAATAATATAATATATATATATATATGTATGTAATAATAATAATATATGTATGCCAACCAACCAATATAATATATATGCTCTTTCTTTCTATGCTGCTGCTCATATATGTAATGTATATGTAATAGCAGTCTCCAAAAGTAGAGTGGCAAAGGTAGAAGTGTACCCAAAGAATTTCACCCAGGTAACATAAATGAGTCAAGGTCAGCTCAGTGACTGACATGAAGTCATATAAAAACCTGACCTGAGGCTCTAGAGCTTCTGAATGGTAGGAAATCAGTAGCATCGGCCATTGACTTGGGATCAAATTGGGGTTTTAAGGAAGATGAGACCGTCTTTGAAGTCCTGAAAGACCAGGTTTCTGAGTTTGGAACCATAACTACGCGCACGAGCATATTGTGACTTCCGTTTCAATGTATCCCAGAAAAAATGTAAAAGCGCCAAAAGCTTAGGTTATATAAGGCAAAAAAAAAAATGGAGTGGCAGCACCATACTGATAATAATAATAACTAATAATAATAATAATAATAATAATATGTAATTATTATTATTATTATTATTACAATCCACAATTATAATTACAACCACCACTAAAATTACAACACCTACAATTATAGTTATAATAATTACAACAACAACAATAATAATAATAATAAACATAATAATAATAGATAAACATAATAATAATAATAATAATAATAATAATAATAATAATAATAATAATAATAATAATAATAATAATAATAATAATAATAATGGTAGTAGCAGCTAGATTTTTGTATTAGGTTAAATTGCTTAGGCTAGTTATTTATTAATATTTATTTAGATAATACGTTTTTATTTTTTTTTAAGCAAAAGGATTTTTGGTAGAGTTTTCAGTTTTGATGTCTTGTGGCATTGAGTTGTAAGTTTAGCTGCTTTGTAGCGTGACACTGAGTGGCTTTTAGTCTACAGAAGGGGGGGTTTATGTAAGTATTATTTCTTAGATTTATTTGATTTGCTTCACGCGCCTTGCTTGGTTTGAATGAAAATTTGCTAGCAAGAGGTCAGTCGCATGCATTGTTATGGATAATTTGATGTATCTCTTTTCAGGAGTGATATATTTAGCATGTCTTTAAACTGCAGTATTTTTAGGTTTTTGAATAATGGTTGTGTATGGCTGTAAAGTCTCTTGTATTGCTAATGAGGCGGATAAATCTTTTGGATTACAGTTACAGGGTGGATTACTGAGTTACTTGTGGTACCGTAGATAGGAAGACCCAGTAAAGTAAGTGGGGGTGTATTAGTGCATAGTATATTTTCCTAAGAATGGAAGAGGTACAATATTTCTTAATTTTATTAGCACATACATGTATCTCGACCAGTTTACTAAATAGGTTGTTAATATGTTCTTTAAATGTCAACTTTTCATCGATTGTTATTCCCAATTAATTTAGCATTTGTAGCCCTATTCAGTTCTACATTGTTAATTTTAATATTTTAAATCACGTTAATTTGTTTGCTCCCTAAATATAATGTAAGATGTTTTACTTAGATTTAAAGATAGCTTATTAGCATCTATCCATCTCATTATTTTTTGTTAATGTGTCTACTGCTTTACGAGATAGAGACTCAGCATCTTTGTCATTTTAATAAGGAGAGGTATCGTCAACAGTGAGACTGAAAAAGCGTAAAACCATAGCTTTATTTTAAAATGATAGGCATTAGCATATAGACTCTCAAACCTATTTCGTCTACCGCCCACTTTGAAATCTATTTTTACTTTACCAAAACTTAAAAACCACAATGACATATATATATATATATATATATATATATATATATATAATATGTATGTATATATATATATATGTATATATATATATATATATATATAATAATAACTAATGGCATAATATATGTATATAACTATATATATAATAATAATATTAATAATAATAATAATAATAATAATAATATATATATGATAATAAAAAGAAAGTAATGGACTAAAGATTACTAAAATGGCTTCAGCACCCCCATTTTTCCTGGGCCCCCTACCGCCCCCTCTGGGCCTCCAGCGCCTGAGGGGCGTTATCGCCCTTTGAGAAACACTGTGGCGTAGACTCTACTCAAACCTATTTCGTCTACCGCCCACTTTGAAAATCAATTATTTTCAGCGCCCAATTTTTGCTACTTAAGGCTTAAGAGCCACAGTAATAATATATATGTAATAATATATATATGTATGTAATAATATATAATAATAATAATAATATGCTATATATGTATATAATAATAATAATAACCAACTTAACCAATATATGTAATATGTACCAATAACCAACAAACAATTTTACTGATCCACTTTAAACTATATATGTAATATGTATATATATATATATATGAAATATATGTAATAATAATAATATGTAATATATATATATATATGTAATATGGAAATAATAATATATATATATATATATATATATATATATATATATATATATAATAATATATATATATATAATAATATATGCTATATGTGCTATATGGGAGGTAACTATGCTGCTATATATATATATATATAGACGAACTAAAATTACTAAATAACTAAACACCCCCATTTTTCTAGGCCTTACCGCCCCATCCCCCTGGGCCTCCAGCGCCCACAAGAGGCGCTATCGCCACTTTTGAGGAAACACTACTGGACTAGGGGTTTGTCTCTCTCATCGATTTGTTTACCGACGCGTTTACAAAGTACTCGTTTAGTCCGTCCGCGATCATCTTTTGGTCGGTTTTTAACTGATTATTTATATTCAGTCTTTTATACATTGTGAGTTGTTTATTATTGTTGATTAATTTATTGATTAAGCCCAAGAGTAGCTTTCAGTCTTTGTAGCAATCTGGAATTTGCTAGGAAGTGTTTTCTCTTCATCTTAACAGAACTGCTTCTAATTGACTTTATCATATGTGTTATACTTAGAATGGGTATAACTTTGTTTAAAGTTTCAGTAGAGTTTATGTTTTTGGCTGATTGAGTTTATCAGAGCTGGTTTAGCCATGGGTTTTGAATTCTTTTAACGCCAAGTTTTTTCGTTTTAATGGGGAATGATTCGTCGTAGCATTTATTTAATATGTTTACGAAAGAGTTGAATTTTTCGTCGGTGTTGATGTTTTCGCTGTATGTGAACGAAAATTCAATTGCATTCATTTTGTTAATAATAATAATAATAATAATAATAATAATAATAATAATAATAATAATAATAATAATAATAATAATAATAATAATAATAATAATAATAATAATAATAATAAAAATAATAATAATAATAATAATAATAATAATAATAAAAATAAAAATAAAAATAAAAATAAAAATAATAATAAAAATAATAAAAATAATAATAATAATAATAATAATAATAATAATAATAATAATAATAATAATAATAATAATAATAATAATAATAATAATAATAATAATAATAATAATAATAATAATAATAATAAATGAAGGAAGTAGGTGCATACAAAAGGAAGAAATTACCTCCTATTAAGCATATGGAATGCCAGGGTTACATTGAACATCCCTCTGCACTCTAGTGTCCAATTAATTAGATGGAAGTAATAAAGTTAAAAAACAAAAACAAGAAAAACCTTAGAAAAGTTTTTCTTCCTTCTATTATTATATATGTTTCAAATTTGAAGGTAATTTTTTATTTTTTTTAAATTGACTCATTTTTTTCTCTATCTGTGTAAAAAAATTGCAAATGGCGACAATTTTTCACTTTAAAATATTAATTTTCATTATCTGTGTAAGTGAATGGAGGGACGGTAGAGGAACCCAAATATCTGTCTGTTTATCCGTTTCTCTCACTAT
>JABUQX010039028.1:0-35099 GCA_015478945.1 Trachelipus rathkii
CCTAACCACACTTAATCCTAACCTAGACTTAAAAGCGTAGCATAGGACATTTAACCTAGATTGATTGTGTTACCATAAAAATAAAAATATTTAAATTTCATAGGGAAATATGAATTTAAGTAGTGCAAATGTAAGAATTGTTTTCAGTAAAACAAAAGTAATAGTAATAATAAATAAAAATAAATCAATCTAGCAATAAATGAAATTTTGATATAATAATATATATATATATATATATATATAATATTAAGATATATACAGACTATTTATATACTTTATAGATAATATATGTTTAAACCTTTATATATACACATATATTTTCAACTAAAGTATATATATATATATTAATATATATATATATATGGCATATACGTAATATATAGATATATATGTATATAATATAATATATATATATATATAAATATATAATTATATATTAAAGTTAATCTATATATGAAAGATATTATCCAATACATATAATTATATATATAATATATATAATTAAGTATATATATAGGGAGAATGGGGAAGAACAAGGAGAATTAGGAGGGATAGAGGGTGTGTGGATAAAGTGTTTAAACTAAAGATGCTTGTGGAGAGAAGTATAGAGAGGAAAGGAAAAGTGTATGGTTTTTTAGATTAGAGAAAGCATATGATATAGTGAAGAGGGGTGAATTGTGGAGGGTATTGGAGGAAAATGGAGTGGGGGGAAAATTAGGTAAAGGTATTAGGGCCTTTTATAGGGAATAGTATATGTGTGAGAGTGTTATGGAGGGAGATGTTGAGATGTTTGGGTGGTCGCTGAGGATTGAGGTCCAGGGGTGTGTAATGTGCCTGTGGCTATTTCATATGTGTTTATGGAGAGTGGTTTGCAGGGCCATGGTGAGTGGAGGGAGGGGGGGAATTGATGAATGGGAATTCTAGATAAGGGAAGGTGAACATGATCTGTCTTGTTGGAGGATACCGCCTATCGTGGCGAAGAACGCCGGAAGGGCTGAGGTATTGGTGTGAAGGGAGTCTTGAGAGAAAGTGTGGACATAAAAAGGGGCTTAAAAAAATCCAGGTAAGAGTAACGTGTTAGTGTTTTGAGAGGAGGAAAGAGAGAGGGGAGGGTTTAGAGGTTAGAGTAGGGTGTAGTATTGGAAGAAGTATAAGATTTTCGATATTAGGGATGAGTTTGGTCGGGGAGGGATGAAGGAGGAATATAGAACATAGTAGTAGGAGAAGAATAAACTCTGATGATGGTCTGAGAGAATTATTGGAAAGGGGGGAATATTATCACAGAAAGTAGAGATAAGTATGTTGAAAAGAATTTGTGTGTACCAAGCCGTGTTATATGGTGTTGAAACGTGTGGGTTGAATGCCAGGTCCCAGGTAGAAGTTGGAAGTATTTGAGATGCAGGGGTTGAGAGCGGTTGTGGGGTTAGCAGAAAGGAGAGGATTAGGAATAGGGTGGTGAGAGGGAGAGATATGATTGGAAAGAAGGTTGGTGGGAAAACGCGAGAAGGAAGCTTAGATGGTAATCGGCATTCTAGTTAGAAGACCGGAACAGAGAGTGTGTGTTAGGAGATGTTTGGGAGCGGAGGGGATAGGAAGAGAGGAAAGGGGAGACCCCAGAAGGAGGTGGATGGATGGAATAAAGGAGATGCTGGAGGAAGGGAGAGTTGAGGGAGAAGAGGGTAGGCGCTGTTGGCCGAGAGATAAAGAGTGGTGGAGGGTGGTGGGGGCGGATGAGGGCGAAGTGTGAAGAGAGAGGCTGTACGTAACCACTACCCGCTCTGAAGCCGGGGAAAAAGGTGTGAGGCAAATATAATTAATAAATAATAAATAAATAAATAATAATATATATATATATATATGTATATCTTATTATATATGTATATAATATATAAATATCTATATATTATATATATATATATAATATATAATATATAATATATAATAAGTAATATAATATATAATTTATATTATATATAAAATATAGTTATTGATATAATATATATACCGCAATGACATACAAGATCTTTTTTTCTAATATTAAGCTTAATTATTTTTTCAAAAAGGCTAATAAAATTTCTCATCAACAACTATATCATTAATACTAATCACAACATATTTATATTACTAGGTCACAGAAACAGAAGGATTATAACTAAAAATCGAACTCAAAAATCGAAGAACAAATATTCATTTAAACCAAAAAATACTCATGCATCTGGTAATATATGTATGTAACTCAAAAGCCAATAAAGTACTCGAATAGGCGGCCTATAACTACTCGAAGTCTGATTCGTCGTAACTTAATAAAAGCCGAACAAATCAGGATCAATTTAAATATAATATATACTATAATAATATATTATAGCTATATTATATAATATATATATATATAGTATATATATATATTATATTACTATATAGCAAAAGTTAGTTCTGTTCCATTAGAAACGTAGCAAATTCTGCGGGATTTGACTCGGCGCTTTTTCGCGCTATCAGTATGTTTGAATTTATATACATAGTCGTTTTATGGGTTTATAGACTAAGCGAATACTCCTAGATAGAAACAGTATAGATATCCGAGTGCGGGGTCACTCGCCTCTTCTAGGTGACGACGTGGGGTGACTTTGTCCGCGGCCTCTGTCTCCTTCGTTCGAGCCCCCTACTAGAAATGATCGTTTCTTGGGGCTACGTTGTCTTGCGAAAAAGATGGAGCGATCCCGAAAATTTTTAACTGTTTAGTTTTGCCCGCAAACGAATCTTGACTTTTGCCTTATATATATATATATATATATAATTATTAATAATATATATTATATATATATATAATATATATATCATATTCTATATATACTATTTATTTCAACTTACCCGTTTTCTATACTATACTATTTTACATTTAAATATATACTACTATATATATATATATATATATATATATTAAAAATAAAACAAATATTGATATTATAATAAAAATATCAAAATATGCTTTTATACAATTTATTTTCATATTGAATTTTGAAATATTCTTTATATATATATATATATATATATATATATATATAGTGATACAAACACCATTAATCATTTTCCTTTATATTTCCACTCTAAAAATCAAGATAATCTCTTTCCTTTTTATGTTTTTTTTTTGTAAGAGGGGTATACCTGTTTTAATCTGTTAAGATATTTTTGTATTATTTTTGTCATCCTGCTCGTTTAATATTAATGTTATTTCACTTATCATTTCTTCTGATAACTATTTTATTATTGGTTTGCATATTTCGTAGGGCTTTATACAATTTTAATTTTCTATTGAATTTAAATATTCTTTTTATATATATAAGGATTTGATAAAAAAATAATTCGCATATATATGTTCCGCATTAAAATTAATTACCTGGGTTTGATAGAATGTGTCAAATAAATTTCGCACGCATTATTGTTCAAATCATTCTCTTCTTGCTTGGTTAGCAAAGCGTAAAATCTATTCTCTTGAGGTTTATTATGTTTTAAATATGATGTTGCTTTAAGCCTTTAAAGATATTATAATTTCCGTTGATGTTCTTAACTTAAAACCGTGTCAGATTCAATTTTCTGAGAGTAAGACAATTATAAATCAGATTTCTTGAAAAGCCGGTAGTGACATATGGGAGCTTTGTTTCAAATTATGCTATTGTCTTTTACTTAGTAAGTAATATAATAAAACATTCCAAGCAGCTTCACAATAATAAGATAACATTTTCTTTCTCTTTTATTAATAGTAAAGTAAATAAAGGTTTTGTAGAGGTTTCGACAAAGTTTGCTTAATATAAAGAATAACCTCTCATGGCTCTTGGGGCTTGGAACCCCCTCCTGTCATTTTACTCTTCCCCATGAACGATCGCAAGAGTAGTACAATTATATATTGAGTATAACATATGAATAAAAATAGCAATTTAGTGATTTGTGATTAAAAATTGCGAAATAAAATGATTTTTGTGTAAAACATAGTGTAAACAATAATCAATAATAAGTAATAATTAATGAATACTAAAATAATAATAATATAATAATAATAATAATAATAATAATAATAATAATAATAATAATAATAATAATAATAATAATAATAATAATAATAATAATAATAATAATAATAATAATAATAATAATTATTATATATATATAAATATATATTATTATATTTTTATTTAAAAAAATATATATATGTATATATATATATAATATATATATATATATATATATTATATAATTATATATATATATTATATATATATATCATATGCTATAGGTTAAAGTCTGGTATCTGACACCTTTGGAAAAAATAGGGATGTGCCGAGAATGCCATTATTTCTTTGATATGCTTCAAATATAGATGTAGGCGTACTTTTTCCTATAATTCAAGAATTATAAATATTCGTAAGTTTGGTATATTCAGGTATGGTTGATTAATAATGTAAATATAATTAATTATTAATAAATTATTATAAGTTATCTAAATAGATTAAGTTTATTCGGATTGTTTTTATAATGTAAAGCTGTTTTTAAGCTCAAGATAAGTGTGCGATATTTTGATTGACTTACGCTAAGTTTCAAAATATTTTTCAGTATATCAAGTATTTTGTTCCAGGTGCGTGTGTTTGATATAGATTCATAATTTCAAAATAAATTAAATTATTGTTAATAATTAATTATAAATTAATACAAGAAATAAAACTTGCATTTGTCGTGAAATTGAAGCATTACAATATTATTATAATTTTCGTAAGTTTCGTAACAGTAAGAATTTGTTTTGAAGGTATTAGCTTTTTGCATAATTCTCGTGTCCTTTTTATACAGATACGATTAATATATTAACTTTTATAATATATATTCCCGCCGCCGCTACGCCGCGTTTGGGTGTCTGATATATATTAACTATATATATATATAAATATATATAGTTATAATATATATTATATAATATATATAAAATAGTATATATATAAATATATATATATATATATCGTATTCATATATATATAATTAATATATATAATAATATATATATATAAATATATTTATTTATATATAATATAGTATTATATATATATATTATATAGTATATATACTATTATATATAGATATATATCTATATTATAACTATATATAAATATATATATATAAATATATACTATATATATATTATATATTATATTTTATACTTAAGCTGTGGGGGCCCCCCCTCTCAAACGGTAGAGCGATGGATCGCCATGGCAGGTTGCTGGTCGAATCCTAGTAGTTCGAATCCAGTAGAAATTACCAGAGTAGTTTCTACTTGAAATAGGGCTAAGCGTGCTGGTTATACTTTGTATAAATACTAATATTATATATATATTATATATTATATATATTATATATATTATATAGTATATATATATATAGTATATAACTTTATATATAAAATACTATTTATATATATATATATATATATATATATATAATATATATATCATAGTATATATAATATAAATATGATATAATATTATATATATATATATATATATATTATACTATTATATATATATTTAATATATATATATAAAAGTATATATATATAATCATAATATGTGTGAACTTTTTATACTATATACTATATATATATGTATACTATTGTTTTTGCTTGCTTTAAAATAGTTTCCTTTGCAAAATTGTTCCCCAATTATAATTTAAGACTTAATCCTGTCAACTATGGGCAATTTTTTTCATAGGCTGTAGGGATATCTTGACCTTTACCAATATAATATATAGCTATATATATTATTATATATATATAATATATATAATATATATAAGAATATATTAGTAATATATTATATAACTATATATTATATATAATATTATATATTATAATATATATATAATATATTAATATACTATATATATATATATATACTATTACATAGTAATATAATTATATATATAATATATAATATATATATGATTATATAATATACTATAATATATATTATATAGATATATATTTTATATATAATATATCTATAAGTATATATATAATATATATATATATAATAATTATATATATATTATATATAATTAAATGATACTGTACATATATTATATATATATATTATTAATAATATATATATATATATATTATATAATATAATTATATATATATATAATAATAATATATATATATATAATATTATAATATATTATATATAATAATTATATATATATCTTATTACTATATATATTATTATATATATAGTATAATAAGTATATAGATTATATATATATAATAATCTATATATAGTATATATATATATATATTTTTATATATATATAGTATATATTAATATATATATTATATATTAATATATATAATATATAATATATATATATATAATAAAATATATAGTAATATATATATTATTATATATAATATATAAAATAATTTTATATAGCTATATATATAAATAATATATAGATATTATATTATTATATATTATATATAATATATATATATATATATATTATATACAATATATATATTATATATATATATATATAATATATATATAATATATATATGTATACTTATATATATATACGTATAATATATATATATATATATATAATATATAATAAATATATTAAATATATCTAATAAATTATAATTATATATATATATATATATAATATATATTGAGGATGTTTATGTATTTTTATATGTATTTGTGTGTATTTATATAAACATATTTTTTATTTTTTATTTATTTATATGAAAGCGCCCGATAGCTCAGTGGTAGAGCACTTCCCAAACAAAGCCAGGGTTCCAGGTTCACAGTTGATCGGGTGGAAGAATGTGAGCTATTCTCTCCTTGTGCTTGGCTTCATCCTGTTCGGACGTTAAATGAGTACACCCCCTAATAGATTAGGGCTCTCTGCCCATGAGCAACGGTGTTTATCTATAAAAATAAAATAGCATGAATAATGGAATTTAAAAAATATTGATAATTTATAAAGAATTGCAAATCCCATTTAACCCTGTTGAATTTGAATAGGTGAAGAAAAATTAATGTATTTCAAAAACAATTTCTTTTTCATATTTAAAATTTTTAGACCCATACGAAGATTTCCTATTTATTTGTTTCCAAAATTTTGCTCAGTCATTTTTGAGTTTATCTTTTCAAACAATGCCAAAGAGATTGTCAATCTGTCAGAAGCAAACTAGTGCTTATAAGTTATGCTTCTAAGGAAAGGCATAGCTTAACTATATATAATATTGTCTAATTTCAGAGACACCATTTGCCAGTAGACTAAATTCCATAGGTGAAAAATGTCAACTAGCTGTGAAAGAGTCGTCCTTACATTAGAAAGTACAATTTTTAATAAAAAAATTTTAATTAGTTTAATATTACCCCTCAAAATTAGTTCATTTTATGATATTTTTCCTCATATTTTATTGCACCTGTAGTGATAAATATTTCTGAAAATCAATTGAATATAAATATTGCTATACTTTTCTTACTTTTTATTCCGCTTGACATTTTTAGGTAACTTTCCACATTTATTGATGACCATCTAAATAAATTTAATAAACAAAACATGTCGGAAATAAATTATTATGTGACCAATTGAAAGGTGCTCTAACCAGTTAATTAAAACTTAAGCTTCTCGGAGTTTGAAAAGACAAATGGCCTTTATATGTAACTATAATAACTACTGATGGATCGACAATTCGAATCGGCAACTTTTATGGAATTGGTACCGAGTCGAAATCGGAAAAGGAATTTAAGTTAAAATCGGAAACGGATTTGGACTCAGAACTTTCTTTAGGAACTGACATTGAGAATCTTAAGAATCGGTAATTTTTATTAGAATCAGCATCTCAATCGGCATTGAAAATTTTGGAATTTCTCAATCGGAACTTGCATCGGAAAGGAATCGGAAGTTATTTTGGTATCGTTCTTTCATTAATAACAAGGTATAGCGAATTAATATTTTTGTTTAACTGAAGATCAACATCTTTTCTTACAGTATATAATATATATATCATAATAATATATATATCATATATATATATACTATATATATATATAAGTACTTATATTATATATATATATATAATATATATATTATATTATATAAATAATAATATATATATTATAAATATACTATATATATATTATTATATAAATTAATTATTATATAATACTATATATAATATATATTAATATATATATAGATATAATATATATATATTATATATATATATATAATAATATATATATTTTATATTTATATATATATTATATTAATATATATATATTATAAATATATAATATATATTAATATTTAATATAATATTATATAATATATATATAATAATATATATATAATATAATATATATAATATATATATATATATATATATATATATATTTATATATATACTATCTATATAATATATTATATTAATATTATATATATATATAATATATTATAATTATATTAACTATATAATAATTATAATATGATATATTATATTATATATAAATATATATATATATTTATATATATATATATTATATTATCTATTATAATTACTAATATATAAATATATAATTAATATATATAAATAATATAGATATATAAATATATATATAAATATATATTGCAGGTAAATCCGCAAACCGCTCGCATCCACGGACGCATCCGCACATTATCTAAAGATCCGCATGCCGATCCGTATCCGCGCTTTTCACTGCGGATGTGCGGGATGATTTATTGTAATGATTTGATAAAGAAATTGTTATAATAAAATACCTTGATTAATCTGAAGAAAAGAAGAAATGAAATGTTAAAGGACATTCAAACGGTTGAATATTCCACATCTTAATGTTATCAAAAACTACACATCCAACTCGCTGGAATAGTCACTTCAATGAATGGAAGTATTGCTCATAGAACCTCTTGCTTCGTACGGCCGTCGTATATGCCAAAATTAACATTTCTTATTAATGGTGGAAATATCGACAGTCATATCACATCTGCAGTAAGCTATTGAACGCCATTTGAAGAAATATCAAAAAAAATCAGCTCTCGGCAGCCTTCTTCTTCGATGTAATACCATTAATCTCAACGCTAGGAAGGCATTTTGCAACCATCGTTCAATATGAAAATGATGACGCGTAAAAAGATAATGAAAGATGTAAATTAATCTAAATGCTAGAAAAGCGCTTTGGTTCTGTGGAAAATAATTGACTTATATTATTGCAATTACTTAGATCCCCGTTATAAAGGCAATTTTGTTTTGTTTGGGAGTTGTGGTTGCATTTGAGTTGGGCCCCCGTCGTCCCGCATCCTGGTAATACAATTATATTGAAGTTAGATTGAGGCTTAAACTCGATATAATACTATATATTATATATATTATTCATATTATTATATTATATATAATAATATATATATATATATATATTATAGTATAATAGTATACTATATATATATTATATATATAACCCACATTAGCACAAATATAATTCTGAGAATAATTTAAAACACTCTGCGCGGAATAGTTAGTAAGTTCCAGTCACATACTCCAATGTTCAAATATGCTTCCGAGAATGTTACATGAAACTAAATGCCGCCTGTTGTATTACTGAGAATGTCTTGGACTGCCCGTAGCAATATTGTGAATGTTCTTGGAAAGATCTTGATATATTATCATGTTCTAAAGAATGTTATAACCATTGAAAAGATCTGTCCATTTACTACTACCTCAAATGTCCTTGACATCCCGCAAGGAAACTTGAGAAGGTTCCTTTTCACCATTCTCAATTTTCCTATTAAGTTCTGAGATGAATGTGACATGAACAATAAATGTCCGCCTATTGTATTGTCTGAGAATGTTCCTTGGACATCCGGCAGGAATTTTGGAGGAATGTCTTGGAAAGATCCTGTAAATATTCTTATGTTCCAAGAATGTTATTAGAACATGAAAGATTTGTTCATTTAACTACCTGAGAACATTCTGTGAACATCCCCTGAATTTTATAAAGAATGTTTCTAGAATATTCCAATGTTCAGGAATATTTTTGATATATGGCCCTGCAATGTGTGAATGTGTTTGACATATGTCTACAATTCTCTCAACGTTCTTCTGAATACGTCGAAAAACAACAAAATACAATCAGTACTGGATTAACAAGGATAATTATCATTAATAATCCTAGTACGTTTTCTTTTTTGTATTTTCGGGGTTATTCAGAAGAACTTAAAAAGACATATGTCAACACATTCCAATCATTGCAGGACCATATATCAAAATATTCCTTGAAATTGCGAATATTCTAGAAGCATTTAAAAGTTCTGGGATGATGTCGACAGAAAGTTATCATATAGTGGTATGGTATAGACGGAATGATCGGTGGTTAGATTAAAATTGTTGAGAAATATAAAGCAGTGTGTAATACTGAATGGCAATAAGTTGTCAGGAGAAATGGTGAAGATTGATTTCCCACAAGGTTTAATGCTTGGCCACTATTGTTCCACATATATATAAATGACTTAGCCAGGGACTTAAATGGAAGGTTTCTAAATTTACAGGTGCGACTAAAGTGGTTTCTTCTGCAAGGATTAATGACGGATTTATAAAGATTTAAAATGATCTTGAAAAACTTCCTGTGTGGGCTGAAAAATGAATGGAAAATGAATTTTAATAGTAAAAGGTGTAAGGTTCTTCATGTAATTTCCTCGAATAAAAGATTTATCTACAATTTGAATGGGGATTGGCTTGATTCTGTGGATCAAGAAAAAGATTTGGGTGTGATTATAGGCCGTAATCTGAAAGCCACTTATCATTGTTTAGGAGCAAGGAATAGAGCTAATAAATTATAGTAGACCACATGATGGGAGACCCAGGGGGCAACAGCAGAAAATTAAAATAAGGTATGCATCCTGATAATATAAAAAAAAGTATTCATTCAGGTAATAGGATATTAATTTTTGGAATGGTCCTGCACAAGAGGTAAGTGCACTCAATGCAATATTTGAAGAAAAAGATTTGATAGGCAGTAGTGGATGGTTTGGGTATCATATAATATATTTTGATAAAGCCAAATTGGTGGGTTTTAGCTACATGGTTGTCCGGATTTTCACTATGAAAATAAAAACCTGAGTGCTACAATAATTTGAATCCAGAAAGGCGTGAGGCTGCCTTCCAGGCCAGATTATTGGGAATACAAAAAATAATACAAAAAAAGAAAGGACACATACCAACCTTAAATTTATAGCACGATGAATTATATGTATCCAATAATCTACTTAAATACTTAATAATTACATAAAATTACACACAGTATCCTGATCTGATACCCACCTACTATCTTAACTACAAAAAAATACACAGTTATTCTCCAATACAGATATATACAGCAGCCTACTAGTTTCGACACCAGGTTTACAATAACCATATACTACAACACACCTATCTTAAACATCTACAACATATAATCTTGTATAGTTCACTGTACTAATGGTCATGTATTTCTATTGTTTCTTAGTCTAACTCTTAGTACTAAATTGTTTGTTTATTCATTTATCTAAATATTTGAGTTTCAATGTTTATTTGTTTAATCGGTAACCTGTTCACCAAATGTTCGAACTTTTGTTCACTTTGGTACCACTGGCTTTTTAAAAAGGTTTTTCACGTCTAATGGTACCGGTTATTTTTTTTTACACTTTTATTTTCCATTTTTTGTTTACGTTTCTCACAGTTTGTTTCCCAATTCTGTAAAATGTTTACCTGTCTCCCATTTAAGAGTTTACCTTTTTTTTACTTTTATTTCCAACGTGCTAGCGAGTCTTTGTTCTATGATAGATGGAAGTCTGTTTAAAATTTTTTCAATCGATTTTATTTCTGCAGTCTAGCTTTTAATGTGTGCTGTCACATGTTTCGGATGATGTGATGTTGAAGTGTTCGATCAGCAGCGTGGTGACTTGTAATCAGGTATCTCACGTACTAGCCAACAGGGAACAAAATGCTGGCTGTACAATGAATTCGCAGCCGAAAAATGGAGGGTGCCTTCAATCTGATAGAGATTTGGGGCAGCGTGTCCAAATATGAAAGAAGTGCGGCTCTCATATGAATAATAGGATTCTGTGTTGAACGGAGCGACAAAATTTTAAACATTTTATCAAATATGATGGGATGACAATGAATAAGATAAAAAAGATTGAATTATAAGAGTTACTATTATGATTCGCTACGGCTGATTAACTAATTATGTTGAAAAAGATATATTAGGAAGCAATTTATAAGATGATAAGTGAGATGACATTTTATCATTTACATTATAGATGCGTAATCTATCATTAACTGATAATATCTAAATTTTGAATCGCAAAACTTTGCAAAGTTCAATGCTGAGTTGAAAGTGTTACTTAAATAGGTGCAGTGGGAGAAGACATATACAAAATAATCTAATTAATATGGAGTCAAAGATAAATCAAGGAAAGTTAGTAAAAAACAAACGGAATCAACAGGAGAAGCTCGTATCGTGTCCAATGTGCTGACCATAGTTTTTTGTTCAACCTCTACTCGTCTACGTTCACTAATGGTGACCCCAGAACCAGACAAAACCTTCATTACTGCTGCTTCAACCTTTAATAATTAAATAAAATCTACTAAGAACAATAATAATAAAACTAATGGAATATAATAAAGGTAATAGGAAAATATTTTACCCTATGACACAGAAATAGGATGTAAACATCTCCCCAAGAAAAGGGATTTCCCAGAACCATCATCAATCGATATTAAAATTCATCTACAGGATACCACGGGAAACCATCACAACTAACTTGTCCACAACCTTACCTAGCTTCTCTCAAACCTACTTCAGATCTTAAACATACATTATTAAATTATCCGACGAGTAAAATAGAGTATTGGTACAGGAAGAAATCGATGAATTACACTCATGCTACAATCATTCAAATAGTGTTCATGTCAAACGTGGAAAGAGTGATGGTGCGCGAAACAAGGAATAGAGAGGATATAATAGGACCTAATACGAAACTCTAATACTGAGGCGGCAAACACCCATGCACTCACAGCACGACAATTATGTCTCCCCTTCGTACACTTCATACATGCACTAATTAAAAAATACCCCAAAAATTATAAATTTACATCATTATGATAACCCTAATCAATAATATGATACAAACCACAAAGCAGCTTCACTACATCCCTCCACCTAAGTTTGAATGATTTTTTTCCGAATAAAAAAATCCATCTATTACACCGTTGTCATCACCCAACCATACTCTTCTACAACTCCTCTAGCTCCTAGTAAGTGTTCTCATATTCCTTCACTTAATTTCACATGGGTTTAGTCACCTCATTTTCCCGTTTCCGTTTCCCCGCATTGTTTAATTCTTACCTGATTTTGCTACAGTGTTCACCGCTACTCATCTCACATCTTACATTCTATTCAGGCTCCAACAGCCCTGAACCACTTAACTCGGTTGAACGGACCACTAACACCAATACAAGACCTAGGCACCCAGGAGTAATCTGATCCTGTCCCTCCTGGTTGCCTCACACCCAACACATTCCACAAACATGCCCTATTTTCCCACATGTCGTACAAGTATTTCAGGGGACCTACACATTCTAGAAAAATGCCCCTCGATACACAGTTTCCACATACTGTTGCCTCCTTACTCTCCGTGTGGACAATTCACGCAACCCAATGATCCACAACCTCCGATCTGTCCTACACCAGCCCTTTGCGGTCGTACAGTTCCATGCCAAATGACCCACTTTGCCACAGCTATATAACAAGCTCACCAGTTTGCCCATCTACATGTCTGATATCGATAATGGCCCATCTTCCACAACGAAACACTTCACGATCCCTATTCGCACTCAGCTTTCTTGTTTCCACGACCTCTAAGTCCCTTGACACCTGATTAATACTTTGACCGTTGTTATAACGCACAATTCCCTCTCACATTACATTTCCACCGAACTTGACGACCATCAAAATTACCCACACGTCCTGCATTCACCGCCTGTCTTTCATTCATCTTCATAAACCACGTAAAAATCTTCCAAAAACCTTCACCATTTACTGTCATGGGGTTAGCTTTCAGTGCGTCCTATATGATTTATACTGGGTGTTGTTGACAAGCCTCTCTTGCATTATTCCCCTATCACTATATCACTTACTCGTGGTTCATTCTCACTCTCTGCTCTCTCAAGACGTCCCTATCTTCATAAACAATTTCAAACTCTCCCTAAGTCAATCGTGCTCCCGCCCATCTCATTTCTCTTTCCTTTCGCAAATTCATCATTATTCAGATCCACTGAGGTCGGAACCGCTCCAAAAAACTTCTTCAACATTCTTATTCCACTTCGTTGAAGATCATCCCCAAACTTCTTTCTCGCCAAGGTTTCAATTCGATGCGCATACCTGATCAATCCTTTCATCTCTTTCCACGCTAGCCTTATCAAAATCATGTCACTCCTTTCTTATATCTTTTACTCCCGTTTCACTCGCACAATCCTGGTCATATCCTCTGTTTTACCCACTTCATACTTGGTTGCACCCACACTGATCGCCGTTATAAAAATCTAACATCGCCCTCTAAAAATTCGCACCATACTCTTCCCAAAAGGACCTTATTCTCGTCAAACTCTCCCTACAATAACCTCATCATTTCCTAAAAGAACTCCTCAACCTGGTTCGAACATACATCATTGAATTTATAAACGTTTTGGGATGTCCCGAATCAACACACTCCTTTTCACTCTACGCTCAGACTCAGAACCAGATCCCATCCCGTCCCGTATCCCTCAACCTCAAACACATTCATCTCTCCTTCCGAACTACTATATAATGAGTCTTACTTTTCGCTTTCATTCTTCTTTCATGTCTCCTGTTTTTTGAAGTCCTTGTTCTTCTGTAATCCTTTTTCAATAATCCATCTTCCCATTCTTCTCATTTTTCTCAATCTTGCCTCATTCCTTCATTTTTCCCTTCACGACCTTATTTACATCCTCTCGTTCATCCCCTCATCTCACTTACATTTAATACGTTAAACTCTCGTCTTGGAAGCAGTCCTGTTCTCATCATCTTTGGTCTCACTCTCTCGTGCCTTCTTTTCACTCTCCCAGCTGATTTTCCTTTACGTCTACCTTTGGAAGTAGAGGTACACCTTTGTTGGGTCCATTCCATTCCGTTCCCTCAATGCCTTCATGCAAACTTTTTATTTCTCATTTCTTCCATTTTAGTCGCCATTTTCTCCTCTATTCTCTTCCATTCGCCTTTCCATGTCCTCCATCCTCTTTTGCATCTCCTGCATTTTCTCTATCAACTCTTCATTCTCCTTCTCTTTCTTGCGCAAAGCCTCCTTATACCTTTCTAACTCCACCCGCATTTCCTCAATCGTGGCCATTTTTACACTTGTTACCCTACTTACTACTTTATTATATTTTCTAGCTCTTATTACTCAAAACTACTTAACTAACGTCCCCTCACCCTATGCCTTCGGAGACAGGCCCAACGTGGGCGCCACAAATATGTAGCGGATTTTACGCTAAATAAAAACCTGATGTTTACAAATAATTGAAATCAGAAAAATTATTCAATTGACTTCCAGATCAGATATTGGGGATACAAATAAAAATTACAAAAAAAAGAAACATACCACCTGAAATTTAAATTACAACGAGATATATAGGATAGTATCTCAATACTCTTAATACTTAATAATACAAATAAGTTACACAAGTATCCGATCTGATACAACCTACTACTTACGTACAAAAAAAACACGACGTTATTCCAGAGAGCACCTACTAGTTCCACAAGGTATTCAAATACCTGATATACTAACAAACCACACTATACTCTACAACATCTAAACATATAATATTTTAGTAAAAATAAAATAATAACGAAGGATTAATAAAAATTTAATAAATTGTTTTAATTGTAACGAAATTGTTGCCGTGGGCTTCCGGGAACACGTTGTATAGTTTCAAATAGTTTATTTTGATAATTTATCAGAAAATTGGGATCTTTTGTTGTCACTTTGGTACCACTGGCTTTTTAAAAAGGTTTTTCACGTCTAATGGTACCGGTTATTCCCTACTTTTCTTTTTAGTTTTCCAATTTTAGTTGTTACAACAATCATCAGTTTTTCCAATGTTAAAAAAATTTTCCCTCGCTATTCTCAATTTAGCTCAGCTCTTTTTTTTTACTTTATTTTTTCCCAAACGTCCTAGTCGGAGTCTTTGTTCTATTTTTAATGTATACTTTCTGTTTAAAATTTTCAATCGATTTTAATTTCTGCAGTCTACTTTTAAATTTTCCACATTCGAATTTAGTTAAGTGCACAGCACTGTTGACTTTAAATGTCAGTATGCCACGTACAGCCCAGGGAAACAACAATGCTCGCACACAAATTCCAGCCGGAAAATGAGGTCCCAAAAAAGAATGCCGCTCCAAAATGGAAAATCCGGCTCAAAAAAAAAACTGGAACGAGACAAAAAAACAAATCACAATATGATGATGACAAGAATATAGAAAATAAATTACAATAGAAAAGTTACGATAATTCCTAACGCTGACAGACAATAGAGTAAATTAGAAATAATAGCAATTAAATAAATTAAATAATCATTAATCATTAACATTAACACTATTATCATTAACATAATCAATCATAATCTTAATGCATAAAACTCAAAAGTTCAACCTATGCTTAAATTTTAAAATTATCATAGAACAAACAAAATACATCAACATAATTATAATAATTGACTAAATAAATCAAATAAAAATAAAAAACAAACAGATCAACATTAAGACTACTGGCCAATGGTGCTGACCAGTTTTTTGTTCAAACCTCTACGTCCCTCGACTAATGGTGACCCAGAACCAAACAAATCTTCCACTACTCTGCTTCAAACCTTACGTCTCCGGCTATTCTAGGCAAAGTACCAATAATCAATAAAACTAATGGAATAAATAAAGTAATAGGAAAAATATTTACCCGTATCCACCAGAAAAGGATTTCAAAATCCCCAAGAAAAGGGATTTCCCAGAACCATCATCAATCGATATTAAAATTCATCTACAGGATACCACGGGAAACCATCACAACTAACTTGTCCACAACCTCCACCTAGCTTCACTTCAAACCTACTTCAGACTCTTAAACATAATATTATTAATAATTCTACGGAAGGAATTATTTTTGGCGTATGAAATATCGATTAATCAGCACTCATCTACAATCATCACGAATCGTTCATTCAATACGGAAAGAGTGTGTGATGCCGCGAACAAGGAAATAAGAGGATAATAAAGACCTAATGAAGGAACTACTAACTACTGAGGTCGGCAGAACACCCATCACTCACAGCAACACAATTATTCTCCCCCTTCGTAACACTTTCATACATGACAAAATTAAAAAATACCCCCCAAAGAATATACTTCATATGGTACCTATAAAATATGATACAAACCCACAAAGGCAGCTCACTACATGGTTATTAAGATTAAACTGTATGTTATGACCATAATAAACTTATTAAAGCTTGTGTGGTTAGCAGTCTGGCTAGCATAGTTTTTTCTTTTAGTGTAGACTTATAATATATTATGTAAATTTTTTAAATTATTGACAAGCCATAGAGTGTGCTTTGTGGATTTGCATAAGCATGTTTGGTGATTGGTTCTATTTGGTTGCCGGGGACATTCCAGTTCTCTGCCAGGACTCAATTTTGCAGGAATGATTGAGCTTGAGTCTGTATTAATTATATGCTGAGTACTTGAGAAGATTGACTCAGTCGACGCGCTATTGTATATGATAATGACAAAATTGAGAGATCAGCTATCAAATCCATAATATTTGATTCTTTTACTTTTTTTTTCTACTGTTATAAAAATTGTATGTATGTTTATGAATTGTGTTTGAGTTCTTTTAATATTTTTTGCTAATTAAAGATGTCATGAGAGTATGCTTTATTTTATTCTTATTTTTTTTTAATTAGTTTATGTAGCTTATTTAATAGCGTCGGGCGGGGTGAAGTTCGGACCACTTTAGGTATAACTTCGTCTCCGGACTCTCCCTAATGCACTTTTGAATTTTTTTTTTTGTAAATCACGGCCTTATAGTTAGGTATAAAGCACACAAAAAAATAATAATGTACTTCTAAATAATAAAAGTTTTATTAAGTTTAAAAACGCCGAGTCAGCCCGACCCTGTGAGGGGGTGAAGCGGACCACCATTGAGGGGTGACTTGGACCATCCTGTTTAAATTCGTCTTTTACGTATATTTTCAATTTTTATATTTAATTTTTACTTAATAATAAGATAATTATTTATCATATTAAAATTCGTAAAAGTATAAAAATGTCAAGAGAACATTAAATACGAAAAACAATGGTGTCCGATTCACCCCTCTCCTTCGCCAAAATTTTGACTTTTTTGAACTCGTTTTTTATTTAAATTCATTTTTTTAAACATTTCTTCACTTAATACTTTGTTTTTATTACATTAAATTAATTATACGTAATAGAAAATGTCAAAGAATAATATTTAAAATACGAAAAACAATGGTGGTCCCGAGCCACCCTCCATCAAAATTTGTACGGGCGGGGTGAAATCGGACAAGTAGTGCCCGTTTTTTGCCACTAATACTGCTCGGATCAAAAATTTACTTTGCCAGTTTAAACCTAACATACTCGAGTGTATCCACTGAAAAATAATTAATAATCGATCCACAATTTTTCCATATTTAGTAACGAAGTTAAAAAAACTCTCCTTTTTCAAAAGTGAAGTTCTAATTGAAGGAAATTTTGTACCCTAATTTCTAACATTTTTTAAAAATATAAAACTTTCTTTTTAATTGAATATGATTTAAATAAAACTTGTAGTACTACCGCGTGCTATTAAATCATAGGAGAACAAATTTTTTTTTTTTTTTATTTTTTTTAATTTTATTTAGAGTGGCGAATCACCCCTCCTAAAGAGGCGGGCCTGGTCACCCCGCCCGACGCTATATGAAATATCTCTGAAACTTACAAGATTAAAATAGATAATATCTCTAAAAAAAAAAAATAATAATGAAGAATAATGAAAATGAAAATCAGCGCGCTTCTTTAAAAAAAAAAATGTTACAGCCTCTCAAAGTTATTAAAAATCCTATAGGATTTTTCTTATAAAACAAAAAAACAAAAATTTAAATCACAGGATATATAGGCCTATATAAGCCTATATATATACTCTAAAAAAAATAATAATGAAGCTTAAAAAAACGAAAATGATTTAGCTATGTCTTTAAGAAAAAAAGTTACAGCTTTCAAAGAATGTATTTTCCCATAGTTTCTTATAAAAAAAAATTAGTGGCCTCATGCCCGTTTTATGGCCATCCTAGCTCAGGTTATGATAACATTTATTAAGTAAATAGATTTTCTCTGTGTATACCTAACAAAGCATATCATAACCTGAACTTGAGGGCCTGAAATGCGATCTGACCTGGATGGATCAAAAATGAAAAATCTATGGGTTTTGACAACTTTGAGAGGCTGTAACTTTTTATCCTAAAGAGAGCGCCAATTTTCATTTTCAGTATTCTTCATTATTATTTTTTTTCAGGCATGGCAAGAAAAATCAATTATATAGCTAAATCTACCAATTTTTTCACTTGATTTTTTTGATCAAAAAATCATGATTTTTTATTTTTTAACTTTTTTATATATATTTTTTATTTTTTTGTATATTTCAATAGAAATAAAAAATTAAATAATATTATAACAAGGCTACTCTGGTCCCAAATTCCTACCAACTGATTGTCAACAAAGGATCATGTTTCAAACAGGCTTCTTTTATTTCTGATGTAACATTTATCAATTTAATTTTACAAATAATCTGTAACAAGTCCGTTACGGTTTTAATTGGTCAAACATAGCCCTATTTTTATAGATTTTGATTTACAAAGATTGAATAAATCACTTCAAAAATACCTAATCGAACTTAATAAAAAAGTTTGTTTACAATTTAATTTTTCATCATGACATAAATTGAAACAATGCCTTCTTTATATTCGCTATTTTGACTTATATGAGAAGATAAATATTCAACTATATACTTAAAAATAGATACTAATATTTGAACTTAAGAACAATGTTATTTACAAATTAATTTCGTTGTGACGTCACTTAAGTCTCAAAATCCCAAAAATCAAGAAAGTTATTTCTTTCTCAAGAAAATCAAAATAAATCACCAACCCTGGAAATTATTGTAAGAAAATTAATTACATTTTTATAAAAATCTGGTGACATTTCCCTACTATTTACTATTATATATAAATATATATATATATAGTTATACTATATATATATATAATATATATAGTATAATATATTACTATATATATATATATATATATATATATGATATATATATATAATATATATATATATATATATATATATATATATATATATATAAATATAATATATATATGTAGGAAGTAAGAATGTTAAATCAGCGATGTTGAAGAGGTGTGACAAGGCGGTTAATAGGTAAAAAAGAAGCGTGTTGAATGTACTTAAAGCAAATGATGAAGTTTCAAAGAAAGATTTTGCTTGGAATTATATAACGAGGAAAAGAAATTCTAAAAAGTGTATACGTAGGAGAAAACAAGAGGTAAATGAGCATTGGAAGGAGGATGAAGAAGGACATACAAGGAAATAGAAAGCTCTTCTGGAAGGAAGCGCGAAAGTTAAAGAAGTGAGAATAAGGGGAATCTTGCTTGATAATAATGAATGGGATGGTGCTTTTGTAACTGAATGAAATGGATGTGAGGGGAGTGTGGAAAGGAACACTTTCAAAATCTGCACATATTAACAGTAAGTGAGAGGTGTGTAGTGAATGTGTGCGGTTTATGGTGCAAAGAAGGAATAGGTATTTTGGATGAGGTTATTAGTAAGGAGAGGTAAATGGTAGGGTGAGAAAGTTGGAAGATGGTAAATCTGCAGGTTCATTAGATGAATATTACTAGTGCATATGATCAAGAGCCGGGGCGAGATGTGATTGATGTGATTGTGAAGTTGTGTAATAAAGCGTAATGGAGGGTATATTTCACAGGGATTGGGAGGGAGCGGTATGAGTATCGCTTGTATAAGGGTAAGGAGAAAGGGGAAGCTGTCAGAAATTATAGGGGACATAAGTTTATTGAGGTTGTATGGGAAGGTATATTGCCGCTGTATTCTTGGTCGAAAGATCGTCGAGTGACTGAGGGAGATTGGTGAAGACAAGGTGGCGTTTTAAGGAGTGGGTAAGAGGTGTGTGGAATCAAATTCTTTACATTGAAACAATGATTGAGAAAATTGAAGGGAGAAGAAGAGATTATATGTATTAGGTTTTTATGTGATTTGCAACAGGCGTATGATAGAGTTAATGGGAAGCGTTATGGCAGGTGTTCGTGATATATGGTGTTGGTGTAGGCTTCTGAATGGAATCAAAAGTATGTGATGGATGATATGAGGCGTGTGTAAGAATAATGGTTCAATGGTGATTGGTTTTAGGATGAATAGCGGAGTAAGACGGGTGTTGGTATGTGTCTCCTTTATTTTTCATTGTATATGGATGGGGTTATGAAAAGAGATTTGAGGTGGGGATGGCAGGAAATGGCTTTAGAATGGTGGAGAATGGAGTTGAGTGGAGGGTGCCTCTACCTATTATATGCGGTGATTTTTGGTTCTGTGTGGCGAATCTGAAGAGAGTTTGAGAGGATGTGATTAGAGAGATTTGGGCAGGGGTGTGAAAGGAAGGGGCTTGAAAAGTAAGCGTGATATAGAGTAAGGTTATGGTTGTGAGTGAGCGAGGATATGTGAAGTTATGTTCGATGGTGAGCAGCTAGAAACAAGTGTCTGAGTTTAAGAATTTAGGATATATGTTAGATGAAAGGGAACGGACGATGCAGAGGGTAGTAAGAAAGTTGTGAATGGCAAGAAGGTGCTGGTGCAATTAAATGTTGGTGAATGCAAGGGACTAAGTCTGAGTGTGCTAGGGTCTTACATGAGGGTATGGTGTTACCTGTGTAAATGTATTAGTGAGACAATGGTCTGGATAAGAAGTATAGAATCTAAAGTTTCAATGTGTTCAGATGGAAATCTTAGGGGTGGTGCTGGTGTGAGAAGAATTGATAAAGAGAGGAATGAGTATTAGAAGAGTGGTGTGGTGTGAAAGGAATGAGAAAATGGAGAACTTAAATGAAAGTATGTTTGAGATGGTTTGGTCATGTGGATAGGAGGGATGATAGTCGGTTTGTTAAGCGGAATGTTAAGTGGTGATGTGTTGGGAACCCGACCGGCTGGGAGATCCGAAGAGAAAGTGGATTGAGTCAGTGAGAAATGTCTGAAGGAGAGAAATGTGATTTGGTAGAAGAGGCGAGAATAAAGTTGCATGATGAGGAGAGAATGGCGGGGTTTTGTTATGGCAATGTTGTGGACACCAGGGCCAGGGGGAAACTTAACGAATTGAACATTTACCATAGTGAGGGTCCGTCGCGGTCCATGAAGCTCTAGGGTGGATTCTGTCTGTGACGAGTTCTCACTAAATTAATGGTACAGAGGGGGGGTGGTAAGGCTGGCTTTTCTTTTCGACTTTTGTCATGTTCTCTTACTGCTTTTCTTTTCCGATGCTGTACAGCACCTTACCAATCTTGGGGCAAGAGGAAGGTGAAGAAGAAAGAAGAGAAAAGATAATAGGTTTCGTTACTAAAAATAACCATTTTTTCATATTTTTCCGGTATAACTATTAAATTATATTGCATATCTTACTTTTATAATCAATTTCTTACAACGGCTAGGCCTAGGCTATAATAACCCAGTAAAAAATTTTTATTTGGCTTTAAAAATTTTGTAATTATTTAGACCCAAAAAATAAATAAAAATAACCCGCCGTTTGCAAATGTAGCCCACTTGTATATGCAAAAATAACCCATCCCCCAAAACCCTCTCTAGAGTGGCAATATGCTGTTATTAGTTATTAGAAGTATGTTACACATTATTTTAATTAAATATAAATGAAAATAAAGAAAAAATTTTTTAAAAAAAACAAAAAAAACATCAAATTTAAAATAAGAAAATCAAAATTTTAATTACCTTAAAATAAATGAATTATGTATGTTGTTGGAGCTGGTTATTTGTATGCAGACTTTTGTTTCTTTTACTTTCTAGCACCCACCTGCGTTCGTGGGTACTTTCCAATGCTGGCCTACTTTCCTGTGGTACTTTCGTACTTTCCTTATTTCACGTATATTCCTGAGCTCGTTTTGTCGGTATGATTCATTGCTTTTAGACTATGAGTCATACCTTCAATGTAGTTTGTTAGGCTTCGCTACTTATTCCTGAGCTTCTTTCATGTTATGTTCCTGAGTGATTATGTACTTCCTGGATTTTTTAACCCACCTGCCACCCTACCACCCTATGTTCTATCCTTCAATACTATGACCATCATGCACTATCAGCTACTTTCCAAGCTTTCGCTACTTTTCATGACTTCTCCATGAAGCGTTTTCATATGAATGTCATCACGTTAGCTACTTTCCAATGTTTTCCAGCTAACTTTCAATGCTTCTAGCTGTTTTCCATGTACTTTCCCTGAAGCGTTTTTCTGGTATGATGTCCATGTCACTCAGCTACTTTCGCTGAGCATTTTGTATGATGTCATCGACTCAAGCTACTTTCCTGAGCGTTTTCTGTATGATGTCATCACTCAGTCTACTTCCTGAGCTACTTTCGCATGTTTCAGTCTGCTTCCAGAGCTAACTTCTCATGCTTTTAGCTGTTTCATGAATTGTTCTGAGTGCTCATCGGTACTTCTGAGCATTTCCCGCTATGACGTCCTCACTCAGCTACTACTTTCCTGAAACTACTCTTCCATGTTTCGCCTATTTCAAGTACTTCATGCTTTTAGCTGTTTTCACTGTAATCTTGGAGTGTCATGTTTTTTTCCTGAGCGTTTTCAGTATGATGTCAAACTCAACTACTTTCCTGAGCTACTTTCATGTTTCCAGCTCTTTCCATGTTTTCCAGCTTACTTTCCAAGGCTAACTTTCAATGCTTCTAGACTGTTTTCATTGTACGTTCCTGGTGCTCTATGTACTTGCCTGACATTTTCCGTATGGCGTCATTCACTTCAACTGACCTACTTTCCTGAGCTACTTTCCATGTTCCAGCTAGCTTTCTAGGCTACTTTCCATGTTAGCTACTTTCAGAGTGTTTTTCATATGAAGTCATCATGAGCTTACTTTCATATACGTTCGGAAGGCTCATGTACTTCCTAGCTCTTTTTTTATGGTGGGTTTATTTTTGCATATCATTTTGCAATGTTTGGTTATTTTTTAACATTACATTTTTTTTTTTTTTTTTTTTAGACCCACACCAAGGAGTTAGAAAAAGAACATATAGCATGTTGTTCAGAAGCTATAGCGCATATACGATCACTGTTCAATTAAATTTGGAAGTGGGGCTATTTTTAATCATAAGTGGGCGTATCATTGAGGTTCACTTGGAAGGTAGATGTTGTGTTGAGGGTTGCATAAACTTGACGATTGCTGTGGGGATTGAGATTGAAAGATGGGGACTAACATAATTTAATTACCTTTAACGCACTCAAATTACACCAGAGTTCTTAATGCAGCATTGGCTGCAAAAGTCCCAAAAATTCACTCCAAGTCCCTTTAAAAATCTTAAAATTCGAAAATTTTCAAAAATTTCCAAAATTCAACATTTTATCAACTTCGAACAATTATAACACCTTTTTTTCACTCATACTCGATGGAATTAATAGGTGCACCAAATTTTTTGGGTTCTATGCCTCATATATACTGATACAGAGTGGGCTATTTTTACGTAAACCAAAACAGGCGGGTTACATTTAGGTATATTACTATATATATTACTATATAATATATATATTATAATAAAAATTATATTATTAAATAAAAATTTAATTAAATTAATTAAAATATATATAATATATTATATATATTTATATATAATATATACTATTGAAAACAGGGATGGCACGGAAAATCAATTGATTTTTTAACCGGATTTTTTCCTTGATTTTTTGCTCCAAAAGAATAATGATTTTTTGCTTTTGATTTTTTATTTTTTTATATATAGCTATATTTTAAATTTTTGGTATATTAAAGTGATTTAACTTCAATAGAAATAAAAAATTATAATAATAATATCATAACAAGGCTACTCTGTTTACAAATTTTCTACACGTAATATAAAAATGTCAACAAAAGATCATATTTCAAACATGTTTCTTTTATTTGTGATGTAATATTCATCAATATTACAAATAACACTCTTTAATGTTGCTCTTTCATTTTGTCATAGTCTATAGGGCCTATTTTAAGATTTTGAACTTCAGAGCTAGGGCCTAGGGTTAAAAAAATACTATATCAAACTTTAAAAAAAGTTTGTTTACAAATTATATTTCGCGTGACGTCACGAATCTCAAAAAATCCAAAAAATCAAAAATTGACTTTTTTTTCAAAAAATCCAAAAAATCCCCAATCCTGGCTGAAAATAAATGTGAAAAGCCACTTTAACTGGATAAAATATTAAACACTGGTGATGGGTGATTGTTAAAAGAAATCCTTATACTTTGAAGAAATTATGAAGAATGAAATAAAATAAACCTTATGATAAACCCAAACTCCTTTCTTTAACTTTGTTTTGTTCTGTTTTGTCTTGTTTGAAAGTGTTTTCAAACTTCGATTACTGAGGACGGGCCTGACCATCTAATATCTTATGCCGTCCTTCCATGCACTATATGTTTGTCAATCTCGATTGGCTTGTGGTTTCTACTTTCTACTGTCTATAAAATAATTTATATTATTTTTGTTTTGTTTTATTTTATTTTATTTTGTTTTATTTTATAGTTTTATTTATCATGTTTTTTATATGTATATTATTTTCTATATATTCATTTACTTATACAGTTATATTTTAGCACTTTGCTTTGTTTTATTTTATATCGTTTTATTTATCAAGTTTTCATATGTACATTATTTTCTATATATTCATTTACTTATATTTTATATTTCATTTATATTAATTTTAGCATTTAAATACAATGCTTTAAACAAAAATATTTCTTAAGTGGTGCCGCTCTTAAGGCTATACCAGTATACCACTTCAATATAAATTAAAGAAATCTAAATGAAGACAAAAAAAATGCTATGTTGGACCATCTAGGGTTCAGAGCTAAAGCAACCACTCAGTCTGAGAGCTCGAGCTAGATTCTATTTGATTGCTCTTTGTTTTGCTACTGAGCTGGTCTCACCAACTATAAGGGCATCATACACAACTTATTAAATTCTGAAACACGATGCCAAATATGCAATCCTACTATGCAAACAAAAAAAAACTGCTCTTTAGGTCATCGCGAGATAAGGGGCAGGTTGCTCAATCTGAAAGCTCGTGATGCTCTCATGTCAATATTTTAGAATATGTTAATTATTGCTTTCATGTTAGTTCCCGTCAATGAGCAACCCTATAACCCCATTCCATTCTTGGTATAGCCTAATGAGATATGAAAGAAATTTATTGTACTGAAGTAGATTTTGAGCAGTTTTCTTTTCGTCTACAATCTTACTTCAAATTTAGTTGCTCGCCATTTTCTCAAGGGCTTTTTTAGGGCACCTTATTATTGCACAATAAAACGGTTTCCCCAAAAACTGTTAAAATTTAAGATTTATCAATCAACTGATCCTTATTCAGCATGACGGTTGGGTTCTCAAAATATTCAACTGAAACAGGATCATTTATATTCTGATGTAAGAGAACTATATCCAGCCAAAGTAAAATAATAATAATAGTAACAAAAAAAGTAACGTCAACGAAGATGGTGTTTTCTAATAAGCTTAATTATACCGATATATTTTTACTTAGCAAAAAATGAAAATTAAATTTATAAATAATTTTGAACATTGCAGTATATTTTAACACATTCATTTTTTTAAAAAAAAATTAAAAGTTAACAAAAATGCACATAAGCCAGAGAATTAAACAAATGATAGCTGCAAAAATGCACTTGTTTACATTGTTTGTTTATTGCATTTAAAATTCCTTTAGGAACTTCGAAAGCTAATTAAATTAGATAATAGAATTCTAAATAAATTAGATAAAATGATTAAATACATGTGACTTAATTTTCTCGCCTAAAATGGCGAAAATAACCATTTATCTGCTAAATTTTTAGAAAACTTAATTTTAGCTAAAAAAGAAACTACTCAAGTTTATAAAACAAAAACAAAACTATTTCTTTTTGCCATATTAATTTTCTCGCCTAAAATGGCGAACATAACCATTTATCTGCTAAATTTTTAGAAAACTTAATTTTAGCTAAAAAAGAAACTACTCAAATTTATAAAACAAAAACAAAACTATTTCTTTTTGCCATATTGCAACAACTCTCAGAAAGTATGAAAAGAAAATAAATATTATGCATAAATATAACTTTTTATGAGACAAAGGGATTTTCGTTTGTGGATTGTCACGCAAATTTTAGAAAACTCATTTAGATAATTTTTTTTAAATGTTTAAGGACAATTTAAAAAAAAAAAAAAAAAGTATATTCGATACCATAATAAAAATCGCTATATATCTTTTTGTTAATGATTACCGCACGATGGTAATATGTAATAAGATAAAATTTTAAGATAAAAGTATATTTTTTTTAAACCTAAGACCTAATCTAGCCAACTAAAGAAAATTTTTTAAGATATTTATCTAGATTGTCGTTTTCATTTTGTGAATCTTTAACGCTTGAAAATCTTACCAAAAACGAAGAGGATTTTAGTAAAGAGAAAAAAACGCTTGTCTGAAATATTTTATAAGGCGCATGTATTGCAATGTCAAAAAATGTTTTGCTAAAGACATTAAAAATTTCTTGTCTATATTGAAATGCATAAAAAATCTAATATGAATAATAAAAAGTTCAAAGCTTCATTTAAGTTAGGAAAGCATAGAATTAAGTGAAAATACTAGAATCTAAAAAAAAAGTGTGTCAGGAAACTAGATAAAGTAATAAATGAAATAGATCACAATAAACTAATGGGTACTAGATATGTTAGTGATTAGGTGGTATAGGAATGTAAGGGAAGAAAATATTGTAAAAAATATATAGAATAAAGAGAGATGAGGATATAAGGTAATTGAAGCTCTTCAAAGAGGAGAGTTGAATTAAGCACTCAAAATTTTACAAATGCTTATTGGACATTATATTATATATTATATAATATGACATAATATAGTTCATCATAAAATATTTGCTATATAGGGAGGGTTTCGCATAAGCAATTCGTGAACAAAGAACATAGAATAAAGAGATGAGGATATAAGGTAATTGAAGCACTTCAAACAGGAGTTGAATTGAGCACTCAAAATTTTACAAGTGCTTATTGAACATTATATTATATTATAGCATATATATATATATATATATATATATATATATATATATATATATATATATATATATATAGTGAAAAAATATATATATATATATATATATATATATATATATATATATATACCGTATATATATATATATATATACTATATATATATATATATATATATATATATATATATATATATATATATATATATATATATATATATATATATATATATATATATAGAGATATATACCGCGGTACATGTACCGGGTACATGTATCGGGTGATACTTTTTGTACCGATACCGGTATCGCCCAACACTTTTGAAAAGTACCGATGTAACGGTATCGCCCAATCAAATTTTTGTGTACCGGTACCGAAAAACATCGGTACTTTTATTCGGTACATTTTTGGTGTATCATGGCCATGCTTTGTTATAGGAATGTTTTTAAAAAAAAATTTTTTTTTTTTAATAGATAGTTATGAAATAATGTACTTATTAATATTTTGTGGTAAAACTGTTTTTAAATTATTATATGAAAAGTAGGCCTCCAAATATCATATTTATAACTATGGACGAAATTATCAATTATAAGACACCAGCTGATTTACACTGATTTTCATGAAACTTATAAGAAATGTTGTAAATGATCCGTAGTGAACGAAAGTTTTAAAAATAAATTTAGAAAATGAGCCTGAAAAAAGTTGTCTGCAAATTTCATACTTCATGACTAATACTGCCAGATGCTTCAATTTGTTAAAAAAATTATATGCTTATATATACTTTTGTTACTAAAGAATAAAGATATATTTTATATTTCCAGCACTCACGGGTCGGTGGGGCACGGGGAGGAAAGCTCCCTATAAACTATGCATTCATTTACCGCGTTCCATGTGCCATGCATTCATTTCGCATCTAAAGTTGCTATAAATGCTATTTATTAATGCTCTAGAATTTTTAATTTTTAATACTTATTTTTTTTTAAATACAAAAATGACCCATTTCTTCCTATAACACAGCAGGTCTCTTCATATATATATAAGAGCAGCAGCAGCATATATATATATATATATAGTAATATATATATACAGTATAAGTATAGTATATATATATATATATATATATATATATATATATATATATATATATATATATATATATATATATGTGTGTGTGTGTGTGTGTGGTCTCAGCTAATGTGCAACAACGGAATATTTCCGTAATGATGTCAATTATTTAGAAACTTGTAGGAATAAAGAGGGTCTCTGTATGCGAATTGCTCATGAACCTTAGAATTTTCAATAAAACCGTGTGGTACCGATAATTAAATTGCATTTTATGGCAAAAATTATTTAGGGTTCATAGAGACGGTCATCTCGATTCAAATGGTAGTTACCTCTCAATACACGCGGAAAATACGTGCTGCTGCCGTAATAGTTACCAACAAATGTTAGTTGTAATAGGTTTAGAACATCGTGAATGAGGGCCGAAACCCCCATATACAGCGTACGTTTATATTAGGTACTATTAATAGTTAGTTACGATGAACAGTTATGATTTATAACAGAAATGATTTATAACTCTGTAACACATCCGTTTATTTACAGTCCATACATAAGTATTATTTTGGTATAGTATGAAATCCTTTCCTGTAGTACCTTCTGATTTATGTAGTACATTCTTCATCGTATATGCATGTATACATTATACGCGGTGCGCGAAATGTCTGCTCTTATTCCATACGCAAAGTTCAGCCCGTCTGATCCACCCTTAAATTGTCATGTTGCCAATGTGATATTTTCTGAGTCGACTATCGATCAAGCGTGAGTGATTCGACTTAAGAGGTAATTAACTGATGCTATCGGTGTTGTGTACCCACCGTAGACACGATTCTTCAGTTGAGTAAGGTCCGGTGATCTAGGAGGCCACGGAATAGGACCCCATGTTCCTATCCACCTACCGGGGTGTGTTACGTTTAGATGATGTTGCACAGCCCTTGCTGTATGTGCTGGGCATCCTTCATGCTGGTAGTACAAATTTTGACGTGTCTGTAATGGTACAGCACGAGGAAGCGTCTGACAAAGTAGTGTCCAGAAATTCTTGATTTCATTCGCTATCTAGGTTTCTATGGTAAATGTCCGGCCCGATCAGTATATTATCTAGCAGTTCACACTACACATTTATGGAGTAAACAGTAAACTACCTGGTGTCGCGTGCTGTAGGTGATATGCGGTGTTTTCCTCGGTCCAGTACCGATAATTCCACCCATTAATCGTGCCAATATTGGTAAACCTGGCCTCATCCGTCCACAAAATACGGAGCTGCCCGTCAAGTTTATTGTCAAACATGGAACACATTTGGACTCGAACTACAACCAACGTCCGGGATCGCCGGGATGCAGACCGTGCACAATGTGCTCTGTAATGAAAAATGTTGTACATATGTAGAATGCACCATACCGTTCCCGTTTGCCGTAAGTAGGTTGTTGGGTGTTCCGTGGTATACAATAGAAAGTCAAACTCCATGTCAAGGGTACGGGTGGGAGGTTGACTTGGGTGGAGAGATAGTGAGTTGGTCGAACCTTATTCTTGAAAACCTGTGTACAATCTGTACATTATAGTGGAATGCGGTTCCAAACGATCTGGATATTTCCGTCTATACACCTCCGTAGCTCTGTAGGCATTCTTGTCCTTCAAGAATAAAACGCCTCAACCATATCCGTCAGTTCCTGGGTTGTATACATATTATTAGGCATAGTGTTATCGGATGTTAAAATTAAATAGCAGTGCTAAGACACACGATTATACATTCGTAAGTGCTCCGCTGACTGTTGTACGCTTATACTGGAATACCAATCCCCAACAGAGTAGTGTGTCATATTAACTTCGAAATTCATAATTTAGTTGGCTGACAATAATAGCAAATGTAATATTAAATATTACACATAAATGTGATATGCCCTTCATGGAGGATTTATATGGGTTTATACCCCCATTCAGCCTTTTCTGAACGTATTACAACTAACTATTGGTAGTAACTATTCCCAGCTGACACATATGCTGCAAATATCTTCCCACGAGGATTGCCAGGAAACAACGTTTTGGATCTGGATGACGGTCTCAACGAAAACTACATAATTGCTGCCATAGAATGCAATTTCAGCATCGAAACTACACGGTTTTATTGAAAATTCGGAGGTTCATGAGAAATTCGCATACTGTGCATACGCGATAACCTATAATGATTAGCAAAAATAACTCTCCGATTTAATTAAGATATCTTTTATTCCAACAAATTTAATAATAATAATTGCCATCATTACGGAAAGTTCCCTTTAAAGAATTTATAAATATATGTATATACATATATATATATTTATATATATATATATATATATATATATATATATATATATATATATATGTTAAGTATAGCATATATATATATATATAAGATAAAGATATATATATATATATATTATTGGTTATTATATATATATTATATATATATATATATATATATATATATTATATTATTATTGTTATTATATATATATATATATATATACATATATTATGTTATTATTATATTATGTTATTATTATTATTAAGTTATTATTATTATTATTAAGGTTATTATAATATATATAGTATATATACAGCAGCATGTTACAGTTAGCTAATTATATTATTATGTGCATATTGTTATATATATTATATATATATATATATATAAAGATATATTATTGAAAGCATATATATACATATTGTTATTATATATACATATATGGCCATTTCATGGCTTGACTCAGGAGCGAAAATCAATAATTAATGTATCGTTATTTTTATAATTTTTGGGTAAATACATTAAATTTTTGGGTAAACTTAACCTTAACTTAACCTAACTCCAACCTAACCTAACTTAACCTTAACCTAACCAAACTTAACCTAAATTAACCTTAACCTAATGTTAACGGAGTCAACCACTTATAAATGTCCATATATATATATATATATATATATATATATATATATAGTATAGTATAGTATCCAGAAGAGCATATATATATATATATATATATATATGAATATATATATATATATATATATATATATATATATATATATATAAATTAATCTAAAAGAGATAGCACAGAAACAACATAAATCTATTTGCCTTATAGTAATATTATAACTATTTATTGAAATTCCATTTATCAGTATTGTTTTTCCACATATATGAAAATGTATCGATGTATCGATGTACCGGCGATACAGTACCGAGTACCGGTATCGCCCAAACGCTTTCACAAAGTACCGAGTACCGGTATCGCCCAAGCTATTTTCGAAGTACCGATGTACCGGTATCGCCCAACAATTTTCATGTACCCGGCCCATCACTGTATATATATACAGCGTTATTGGTTATATATTAAGGTTATTATTGGTTGTTGTTATATATATATATATATAGCGAAGAGCAGCATATTGCTATATGTTGTTACATACATGAAGGTTGCTTTGGACGAGTATTTATGTCTTTAATGTTGAGTATATATATATATATATATATATATATTAAGGCTGGTTACAAGGTTGGTTGGCTATTGGCTATGCAGTGATGGTATCCCAGAAATCCTTTCTCGGGGCCAGACAAAATCAGTTCTTTTGTTTATACATATATTATGTTATATACTAGTTATATATATATATATATATATATATTTATATAGATGTTTATATATATATATATATATATATATATATATATATATATATATATATAAAGAGTATATATATATATATATATATATATATATATATAAAGTGGAAGGACCAAACATTAAATTTCTAAGAAAAAATGGGAGTAATTTATATAAATTACTAAAATCATCTTACCTAAATTGTTAACCTTAATCGCCGGGCATGAGAGTGATCAAAATCCGAGATAACATCTTCAGTTTTATATCAATATTTCGATGGATAGAGGAGAGGGCAAGTCCGGTAAGTCTTTCATCTCTCCACAGTATTTCTCAAGTAGCTTTTCAGAAGTCTTTTTAATGTTGAAAAGCTTCTTTTCTACTGAAGCAGTAGACACAACAAATTGCCAGTATTTGCAACAAGATGTAAATATTTGGAAATTGTTACTGGCGAACAAGAAACTAGTCCGTCTATTGCTGTTTTTGGACGATCTGTGCTGTTATGCCATTTCAACTTCCATAAATCACATTCTGCTTTTACTAAATCTTCTATTAGGATTTTGAGGTCTTCCTTGTAAATGTTACACAATCATTTTATCTTCTTATATGGCACATTACACCTGTTCGGTTTGACAAATTGCAAGGAGAAATAATTTATTTATGATTTAAAAACCACTCTCCTAATGCTGACATTAAATCATCCAAAAATGAAAAATGGATGTATAATAATAAGTTTGTGGGTCGGAAGTAGGAATGTTGGGTCCGTATTTTTGAACTTGTTAATTCGTACATCAATTTCAATACCCAGCTCTGATACGCTTACACATTCTTCCTAGTAAATTCATCTAATGTTGCATTTTCTCTGGTGGCTTCAAGTTTAGTTGTAACTAAAGGACTTACGAGATTTGTTCCTGACAGCGACGAATTATTTAAAATTAATTTAACCTCTGCACTTTTTATATTATTATTAACAGATATGATACTTAAAAATTTTTTAGTGTCTAGAAAATTTTGGGATATGGCCCCCTGGATACGCCACTGTATATATATATATATATATATATATATATATATTGGTTATATATATATATAGTATATATATATATATATATATATATATATATATATATATATATAAGTTAAGAGTTGAAGAAGGAGTTACTTGAGTTGAGTTGTTGGTATGCTATATATATATATATATATATATATATATATATATATTATATATATATAGATCATCATATAATTTATGTTAGGGAGGGTTTCGCATAAGCAATTCGTAAACAAAGATTTATGATGTACAATTAATTTCAAAGCCAACCCAAAGCGAGCGCGAATCTGTTGCAGAACTATAGTTAGCACTTCGAATATCTGCCAGCGTGAACAATATCTTGAGTTTGCTAATCAGTTTCCTTTCAATCTTGATAAAATCTAAGAGAACAACTCGATCAATTTATTTGGACGCACATTTTTACCTCGAAGCCATCTAGATCTCGCTACCGTTTACCCACTAAGGTAGTGTATGCTATTTCACTTTTAACCCGCATTCGTATTATTGTATATCTTCTTTAAGCGAACTAAACAAGCATCCCAAATCAAATTTGCTAGTATGACTGCTTATATTGACCATACTGCCTCCTAGCTCGAGAGAAATGTTTATATTTTGGGTGGGTTTTTAGCTATTAATGATATATGTTGGTGTAATCACGCTCGGTTTCACATCCGCTCTCGCGCTGAGTTTCGCTTTGGCTTAGCCTTACCTTAAAGCAGAGCAACGTCTACAATTACTGTTAAAGATATTCCTAAACGATCTTTCCTGCAAGTTCCTGATTAAATATCAACAGTGAAAAATAAATTCATTTATTAGAACGCAT